>JAVIWB010001298.1:0-20442 GCA_031893035.1 Dermolepida albohirtum | reverse complement strand
CTGCCGCCATAAAAAATGCGAAAACAGATCAGGAAGCGCTGACTTATGCGGTAGAATTCTTCGGAAGCAAGGCAGGCCCTAAAATGGCCGAGGCGATACGCAACGGCACGATTAATGTAAATGATTTGACACAGGCGATAAATAACAGCGGAGGAGCAATAGACCGCACGACAAAAGAGACGGATGGGCTATGGGAGACTTTTACTAAAATAGGCAACCTCATCACGTCGATTTTGGGCCCTGGCATGGATAGATTATTCAATGTTATAAATGAACTTATACAACCTATAGTTCGTATGATTGAAGCGGTTAAATGGTTAGCGGACGGATTTTATAGAATTACGGAAATTACATCAGGTCCATTTCAGGCGTTGCTTAAGTTATTAAATGCCATGGGCGAGGTTACAAAGTCAATTCTTCAACCAGCGATAGAAGGGTTATTTTACGTATTAGAAAAATTATTAGAACCCATAACCTGGATAACAAAGGGCATTGAATGGCTTACAGAAAAAATATATGATTTCGCGGGCACACTTGGTGTCGCGGCAACCGAAACGAATGAGCTTGCAAAAACATCTTCCAAAGCCACAGCCAGTATGGTCAAGGATGCAGCGGACGCAGGAAAAGCTATGGAAGATACATATGATATCGTAAGCAAAGAGGGCAAAAGAGCGGGCGAAAGCATAGAACACTACGAACTTCGGCTTTTAAAAGCATCGAAAGCGGCGCAAAATCATATAAAAATCCTGGATATGATTGAAAAATACCGCGATTTAGTCAAGTCATTTACCTATACGTCATCTGGAGATATTGCTTTTATATACAACGAAGGGGTAACAGCGCGGGAAGTATACGAGCGGCGCGGATACGCAAGCGGAACGAGCTATGCGCAGGGCGGAGAGGTGACGGTGGGCGAAAACGGCCCGGAACGAGTACGGTTACCGCGCGGATCGCAGGTATATACCGCTCCGCAAACGGCAGCCATGGGGGGCACGACAAGCGGAAATACATATATATTTAATGTGAATTTTGATCAAATCAGCGATGTAATGAAATTTGTAAACGTGGCAAAGAACGCGGAACGGCTTGTGAGACAAAAATAACAGCGGGGTGATAAAGTGGCAAGTGTATCCTGGAGCAGTCCGGCAGTAAATACACATTTGTACATGGCGGCAAATCCTACGTTAAATTGGACATTCAGCAGCGATGTAAAATACGAAGATGATATGGGCTTTGAATTACTGGCAAGCGGTACCGGCGTGACTGGAGCGATAACGCGCGGAAAGGTATTGCTATGGAGCGGTAGGTCAATTCCAACATCGCTCCGGCCATCGGATTTTGATTCTAATGCAAGATTTATCAGTGCAAATAATTCGCTTATTACATTTCAATTGACAATTTTCCGGCGCAGCACAGATGCCGTTCTTGCTACATCTGCACGCTCGTTTCGCATCACAAACGTTTACCCGGCACCGAGCAAGCCGGTACTTACAGCGCCTTCCGCAGGGCAGCAAACTTACGTCAATAACAATTTAAATGTGAGTTGGCAGTACAGCAGCGAATATGCGCAGCAAGGGCAATATGAGGTATATGTGCAAGCGCCGGGCAGCACGACATGGACACTGGCCGCGAATGGATCGGGCACGACCACCAGCACAATAATACCCGCGAATAAATATGCATGGACAGGCTACACGCGCGACAAAACTTACGGCGTGCGCGTGCGCGTGCATGATACATCGTCCGGAACGTACTTTAACGATTGGAGTGCCTATAGCGATGTTGTCACATTTGTTTATCGCGAGACGTTCCCGGACAAGCCGACGCCTACGGCACCCGCAAATAAGGCGACGCACTACATAATTGACGCGCTAACAATCGCATACGCATATACGGCACATGGGGGATATGGCTTAAAGCGCGTGGTAATGGATTACTACTACGCAGGCGAAACGGCATGGAATCGCACGCACGCTGTAAATACGACAGCGAACAGCATTACGCTGGTAAAAAACTTTTTTACAGAGGGCACGGTTTATTGGCGTTTAAAATTTATAAACATCATAGATGAAGAATCTCAATGGTCGAGCACGTATACGCTATACGCACAAATGCCGCCAGCGCCGAGCAAACCATATTTTACAACGCCAACTGCAGGACAGCAGGTATACACGAACGCGAATCTTGCGTTAGGCTGGCAGTATGAAGGCAACGGCACAAATCAGGGCGGCTACGAATTACAATACCGCCTGCAGGGCGCAAGCAGCTGGACGACATACGGCAGCACATCATCCACCATAGCGACGTCCGCGACGATCCCTGCGAACACGATCACATGGAGCGAATACACTAGATCAAAAAATTATGAATTTCGCGTGCGCAACAAAAACGCGTACGGCACTTGGAGCGCATACAGCGATCCGGTGCTGGTTGCGTATCAAGCGACATATCCGGACAAGCCTGTGCCGACAGCGCCGACGAACAATCAGATACATTTTAGGGTTGATGCTTTGGCGGTTAAATACAATTATGCGGCGCATGGAGGATACGCGCTCAAACAGGTAAAAATCGAGTATCACTACAGCGGGGAAACTGCGTGGAACCGAACGCACAATGTTACCACAGCGGAGACTGAAATTAGCCTGGCGGCTAATTTTTTTACATTGGGCACACTGATGTGGCGAATGGCGACAGTCAATGCGAACAATCAAACGTCGCCATGGTCGGACGGATATCAGCTGATCGTGCAAATGCCGCCGGAACCGAGCAAACCGTATATATCGACTCCAACGCCGGGAACGTCCGCTTATGTAAACAACAATGTAAGTATAAGCTGGCAATACACCGGTAACGGCACGAATCAGGGCGGATACGAATTACAATACCGCCTGCAGGGCGCAAGCAGCTGGACGACATATGGCAGCACATCATCCACCATAGCGACGTCCGCGACGATCCCTGCGAACACGATCGCATGGAGCGAATACACTAGATCAAAAAATTATGAATTTCGCGTGCGCAACAAAAATGCATATGGAACTTGGAGCGCATACAGCGATCCGGTGTTATTTGTATATCAGGCGACATATCCGGATAAGCCTGTGCCGACAAGCCCGAAAAACAACGCCACGACATACCCGCGCGCGGCGATGGAGCTGACGGTAAACTACGCAACGCATGGAGGATATGCGCTAAAACAAATAGAACTTGAATGGAATTATCCGGGCGAAACGGCGTGGAATCGCAAAAAAACATTTGTAACGAGCGCCACAACCGCAACAATACCGGCGAGCACTTTTATCATCGGGATAGCAACATGGCGGTGCCGGACGACAAATATCAACAATCAGGTGTCGGAATGGTCGGCGTCATACACACTAAACGTAATATCATCAGCGCCGATACCGCCGACATTGACCGTACCGGCAAACGGAGACACACGGCATGACAATGCCCCGGTAACATATGGATGGACATATAACGATAACGTAGGACTGAATCAGGCGGGATTTACACTGCAATGGCGGAAGCAAGGTGCATCGGCATGGACGACAGTCGCACAAACATCTGCACAAAATAATTACACCATAAATCACGGCACCGCACTTGAGGGCACGATTGAATGGCGCGTAATGGTATGCAATACACTGGACGAGTGGAGTGCATACTCATCGACATACACATACATATACGCATCAAGCAGGCCGGTCGTTACACTGGAAGAGCCGCTCGGCGGGTTTGTAGATGCGCTTAGCGAGCAAATATTCGCGTGGAGCTATACATCCCCGGTTAATTCGCCGCAAGCTGCATATACGCTGGCATACAGATTAAGCTCTACGCAAACGTGGACAGAGATCGGCGGCGGCGCGCAAACAGATATAACCTTGCCATCCGGAGCATTGCCTGTTGGCACGGTATATTGGCGAGTGCGCGCCAAGGACGCAAGCGGGGTGTGGAGCAATTGGACAGATCAGCGCACAATATCCACAGAGGAAATTGCGCCAAGTGCCCCTACGTTGCTGGAACCGATAGGCGTATATATATCTATAGGCAATGCGATATTGTTCAGATGGCGGCACAATACATCCATAGGAACGCCGCAGGGGAAGGCGGAATTGGATTACAGGCTGAATGACGGCGCGTGGAGAACAGCGTACATATCGGGCGATGCAATGCAATACGAATTAGGTCAATTTGCCTTGGAACCGGGCACGGTAACATGGCGGGTAAAGACGTACAGCCGCAATAATTTGCCGGTCGATGGTCAGATACCGCAACATTCGGCCTTACAGGTGCCCCGAGCAAACCGAACATTACACAGATGACAGCGCGCGGGAGTCGCCCGATATTTACATGGATTGCTATGGGCCAAATTGTGTACGAGGTTGTCGTGACAGATCAAGCGGGTAAAATTGTGGAACGTATTGAAAAATTAGCATCCGATACAACACAAACTTACGCGCCCGGCGTGTTTTTACCGAATGGAATCTATACATTTTCTGTGCGGGCGAAAAATCAATTTGACTACTGGTCCGAATGGGAGATAATTTCATTTACGGTACAAACAGAGCCGCCGAATCCGCCGGAAATCGGTGTGAGTCAGAGCGAATACGGTACCGCGATAGACATATATGGCGTAGACTGGGCCAAAATAAACAGAGCACTACTGTACCGGGATGGCGTGCCGATAGCGCGGCTACAGGATGGACGATACATGGATTATACAGTAGCTGGCGCGGCGAAATATTTCGTGCGAATTATACATGAAGGCGAAATATTTGCGGACAGTCGGGAGATAGATATACAGGTGAAGCTTGCAGCGGCAACATTAGCGCCATCAAGCGATCCGGCAGCGCTGTGGGTAGGTAAAATCGGACATGCAAGCCCGCCGACGCGCGGCGGATACGCGGGAATAGAGATATCATCTATATCGGTTATGGGCAGGGAATTGCCGATGATGTTTTTTGGAGAACACGCGCGCCGGACTTACACAATAGACATTGCGGTACAAAGCCCACAGGAATTAGCGGCACTAAAAAAACTATGCGCGCGCCGCGAATTAATGATATACAGAGATCCTACAGGGCGCAGAGATTATTGCACGGTGAGCGGAATTACAGATAGGGATATAGTATTTACAAGAGGCACGGAAGTAAATATCACGCTTGAGGCGGCAGATTACGAAGAGCGGGTGGGAATTGAATAATGATCGATAAATATTTTGGATACGGCCCGCTTAATGAAATTGTCGGAGGATATGGCTACGAGTGGTACCGGCCCGGGAATCTGGTAACTGGCGCGGAACAATTGTATACAGATGATCAACTATTGGCAGCACTGCATATTAGCCCTAGACGCGAACGCTATAGATGTTATCTGCTGAACGCGAATCTAATAAAAATCGGAGAAACGCGCATGACAAACATGGTGATTGATTGTGATGCTAATGACCGGGTGCCAACGAGCATGACAGGAATTATGACGCGCGAAGATGCGGATAAAATTGATTGGGCGGGGCATAGATTACAGCCTGTGATTGAACTCTACATGCCGGATGGCGGTTGGGCGCAATGGCCGCTTGGCGTATTTGTGCCAACATCGCCGGAGTTTGAATACACGGCGACAGGCGGAAATGTGCATGTAGAAGGATATGACTTAACGGTGGTACTGAAAGAGGATAAATTCACAGATACAACGGTAGTTGAAGCAGGAACATCATACGAACGCGCGATTACTACGTTTATACAACAGGCAGGCATACAAAAGGTTTTATTTGATTTGTCAGACGAGGTATTACGCGAGGAAATCATATTTGAACTAGGTACAAGGCGCTTGGATGCGGTAAATACCCTTTTGACAGCAATCGGATATATGCCGGTATACGCATCGCCTACCGGCGCGATCATATGCAGGCGCTATGCGCCGCCGTATGCGCGAACTGTGGAGCACAAATATGAAGACGGGCAATTATCCGTAATGACGCCTAATATGAATGTATCCCTTGATACATTTGACGTACCGAATGTTATTGTTGCTATGGTATCCCGCCCGGACGCGCCGCCATTGATTGCGATATGGACAAATGACAGTCCGGGTAGCATATTGTCCACGATACGGCGCGGGCGGCGCGTGGTGCGGGTAGATAATTTAGATAATGCGGCGGATCAGGAGACATTGGATGCGTATGTGCGCGCGGAAGGCTATAAAACTGTAGCAGGTCAGGGCGTGGTGGAGTTTTCGACCGCATTAATGCCCGGACATGGGGTGAACGATATGCTGTTTTTAAAGCGCACAGACGCAGGTATATCCGGGCGATACATGGAGACGAGATGGAGCATGGAACTTAAACCCGGTGCGCAGATGCGACACACGGCGTCGCGGGTAGTGCTTGTGTAATGGAGGGGATATTGTATGGTTGGAACGGTAATGGGCGTGCGACAGGGAGAAGTTACCGTTGTGGTAGATGGAGGCGCGGAGGCGGTAAATGTATTGACGGCGAAACATTACGCGCCGGAGACTGGCGACCGGGTAATGCTGGATTATGTGGGCGGGCGGTATGTAATCACATACGGAGTGGGTACATATACCGGCATATCGTGCGCGACATATGCGCGCGTTGGAGATCATACGGGCCCGGCGATGGATTACATACCGCTAAATATAACAAGACACAACAATACTCTGCCAGCGCAATTGTACGGAGGACGCATACGCATAGGCACGGCGGGTCTATATGTGGTAGATTTTCGTGCGTTGCTTACGGGATCGGGTACGGTACGGGCACGAATTGTACGGCAGGACGCGGTCAACAATGTGCTATCGGGGGGGAATTGGGAGACGGTATCACGGCCGGGGATGGCGCACGCGCATACGCTACTCGAAGCGGAAGAAATGGATTATATTACTATGCAGGTTGAAGGGGCATTTACGGCAATCGCAGACAGTGTGCAAATGACGATTTTAAAGGCGAGGTGATGGATGTGGCGGTAAACAATTTTAAGGTTTTTGCTGAGGATAAAAGCAATATGATGAGTGATCAAAATTACGCCAATAACGCACAGCGCACGGGAGGCGTAGCGGCGGGCGTGGCGGATGTTGCGCTACACAATAAGCTATATCATCAAGTAAGCATCATGGCGGCAGCGCTGGGAGAATATATGGCAAGTAAGGGCGTAGACGCCACAGATGATGATTTAATAAAATTAAAACAAGCGGTAGAAACTGCGTTCGGGAGTATAAAAAATATAGAGCGTGTCATCCTACCGGACGGCACGAATCTAAACAGCATCACGGAACCGGGGTATTATGCAAGTACATATCAGAGTAAAAGCGATAGCATTACTAACAAACCTGTAAATACGAGTGGCTGGAGCAATGGATTTGCACTAGATGTTATTCCAATGGTTATTGACGATTCGGGAATAGTTTCAAGAGCGATTACACAGATAATGTATGCTTCACAAGGTGTTTCTGATTATGCAAGTATATGGAAACGATCCGCAATGTTTGGCAGTGGTATTGGATGGGAATGGGTAGAATGGGAACGCGTATTTACAACCGCTGGCGGAACATTAACCAATAGTTTAAGCCTGCAACATGGAAAAAACATCAGTATATGGAGAGATACTTTTTCCTCTGGATATGAGGGGAACTCTTTCTCGACAACATGGGCAACGGACGGGCGTCGCTTTGGTGTTATAGAGGCGGTTGATGAAGATACAACCAATCGAGACCGAACAGGCTTGCGGATTATGTCGCCTGGGGGAGGGGCTACAGACGCAAAATCCGCCTTGAATGTTTTTCGCTATATTAATAATGCGGCTAATTTTTGGGCTGTATACCATGCGGGATGGGGCCAACCCCAGCTTTGGAACGATATCGTCGCGGCGGCAGGTACACTTACGGGTGCTCTCCAACTCCCCAATAGAAGAGACGCTATTAAAGCCTGGAATGATAGCGGTGTGGATATAGGCGGCAATTACAACAACCTTATATTTAAAGAAACCGCTACAAGCACAAGCGCATGGAGTGTATATGCTAGTGATAATTCCACGCTATTGTTTCGCGTATATAACAATGCGAATAGAACAGGCGGGTGTGTCCAGACAGCATACGCAGGGTCTTTGTATAATGTGTTGAATGGAGGTAATGTGAAACGTGGTACATCTGCTGTAGCGTCACGTCTTTATGGTGCGACTTCGAACTATTATCATACATTTACTTTTCCAACAGCGTTTCCTACAGGTGTAGTTCCGCATGTAGTAGTTGAAATAGTTACATACGGCAACTCAGACAAATCAAAGTTAGTTTTGAGTACAACAGATATAACGAATACAGGATTTGCTCTCAGTGTTGCCAACCCAACTACCTCAACTTTTACACTAGATGTTGGTTTCAGATGGATGGCTATTTATGCATAAGTGGAGGACAATAACATGGAACAAGGACAGATGGCTGATTATATCCGGGTAGGGCTAGATGGCTATATATCCGAGATCGGAACGACCGAATACGATGAAAACGCGACGGTGACATTCGTCGAATTTCCGGAGGATTTTGATCATGATCATTGGTGGTGCTACAGATATCAAGACAGTGAGTTCGTGCTGGATGCAGCAATGGCGAAAGGGCATGATAATGTAGCGCTGGACGAAGATGCGCGTCGGCGTCGCGCAGAACTTCTTGCGGTGAGCGACTACACGCAAATGCCGGACTACCCCATCACAGAGGACGAGCGCGAGGCATGGAAGGCATACCGTCAAGCGCTGCGCGACCTGCCCGAACAATCCGGCTGGCCGGACAATATAGATTGGCCTAAAAAGCCGGGAGAACAAGCGTCTGTATTTTGGTGAGGTGAGAGATATATATGATCAACGCGGACAATTGGCTAATACTACAAAGTGTGCATTTATCCGGGACACAGAGCGTACAGCCAACTGGGATTATCATGCAACAGCCATATGTAGTGGGAGACAATAGGGCGCATACGTGGCGGATAACGGTGTACAAACACGGTATTCCGGCAGATATCGCGGATTATACACCGACTGCGTATATTATGCGTAGTGACGATGGTATTGTGATATTAGAGGGCAAAATACAGGATAATATTGTCGAGTTTGTGTTTGTACAAGAATGCTACGCCATACCGGGCCGGGTAGTTGCCGTGGCGAGATTGGCAAGTGGAGACGGAACGGTAATTACCCTGCCGCAGATCACGGTTACCGTTAAATCCGCGCCGTCAGGCGATATCATCGACCCCGGCCACACCATCCCATCCCTGGACGAGCTGCTGGCCCTAATCGGCGACACCCGCGATGCCCGGAATGAAGCCAATGCAGCCAGCGAAATAGCCCACACCGGCGCCGCCACAGCCAACACCGCCGCCGACCGCGCCGACGCCGTAGCGGACAGGATAGACGCGCAACTCCCCATCATAGATAAAAATGTATCGGATGCTAAGCAAGCGTGTACAGAATCCAAGGCAGCCCGTGACGACGCGCGGGAGTCGCAGGCCGCATCAGCGCAGAGCGCGGAGGACTCCGCTTCATCCGCCGACCGCGCGGGCGAATTCGCCACAGTAGCCGAATCGAAGTTTCAGGCGTTTGCTTTGCATCTGGATGATAATGGACACATTATCCAAACGTCCTCAACGCCGGATGGGTTCGGCTTCAAAATCAATCAAACCGGGAGATTGGAGATGATATATAATGGCTAGCGTAATACAGGATGTAGGCCGGGTGCAGCCGATACACCGGGGCGAGTATAACCCGCAACAGTCATATGAGCTATGCGATATCGTATCGCTTGACGGATCATCATACTGGTGCAAGTACCTTGGCGGGACGATCAAGGGCATACCACCGACGAATACGGAGTATTGGGCAGTGGTTGCGGATACGAGCGTCGCCGTGAAGGCGGCAGAGGACGCCACTGAGCGGGCGAATATCGAGGAAGGGAAACGGGCCGGGGCCGAAACCGTTCGGGAGCAGAGTGAAGATGGGCGCAAGACAGGTGAAACCGGCCGGATAGGTGCGGAAAGCATCAGAGTGACCGAAGAGAGTAAGCGCGTAACCGCCGAATCCGGGCGTGCGACGGCGGAAACGAACAGAGCCACTGCTGAATCAGGCCGTGTGACCGACGAAAACGCGCGGAAAACTGCAGAGACCGGGCGTGTGAACGCAGAGAGTGGCAGAGTGACCGAAGAGAGTAAGCGCGTAACCGCCGAATCCGGGCGTGCGACGGCGGAAACAGGCCGGGCTGCTGCTGAAACGGGCAGAGCATCGGCAGAAACTACGCGTGCGGGTAATGAATCCACCCGCAAGGAACAAGAGCAAACCCGCCAAACCCAAGAAACCGCACGTCAAGCGAGCGTGAGCGGCATTATTGCTACCGCAGACGACGCAAAACACCCTATGTCCATTTGGTTGCAGTTCTGGATCAATTTTAAGAAATGGATCGAGGATAGTTTTAAGGACAGTGCCGCGCTAATACAGACCAATGCCGCATTCATTGCCAAACTCGAAGCCGACGACACGCCGGAGATCAAAACTATCACGCTAACCAACACGCAGCAGTGGCCGTTCAACAACTCGCAGCAAACCGTGTCGTTATCGACCATAAACCGCGCTACCACAAACTACACGGTCGATGCGGAGATCAAATCCGTGACAGGGGGACAAGTGCAGGCAGTCAGGATCACCGACCGGCTTGCCAATGGCTTTAAGATATCCTTCGAGGGCGACGCCACAAGCGCCGTCCTTAAACTTATCATCAAAGGGGGTATTAACCGATGATCATTATCAACAAAAACGCAGGCCGGAAGATCGACTATGAGGTAAGCAAAACAAAGCTAACGCTTGGGGACGATGAGCTTACAATCAACATCGACAAGTACCGGCGCGACTGGGCTGTGCATATCGACATTTGTGCAAACCGCGACGATATGCTTGTGGTCGGAACTGGAGACGCCCTGTACTATGTGGCACAGGTAGATATACCACCTATAGCGTATACGCAATCGGGCAGCACGGCAAGCGTGAACGAAGACACAGAAAACCCGAATGATGGTACAGAAGGTGGAGGCGGCCAACCCATACCGCTTGACATGGCCACCGTTACCTTGACACTCTGGTCTACGGACACTCCGATACAGTCTGTGGTAGACGGCGAAACAACAGCATAGCGCATAAACTCGCAAACAAAAAAATCGACAACAACATAGGGCATAAACCTACAAATAAAAACTCAAGGAGGATTTTGCAACATGGCCGACTATAAACTAACCGATCTAGCCCTTAAAATCACCTGTCCGGGGAATACCATCATGACAGATGACAAAGGCACCCCATCCGTCATGGTCCGCATCCCCAAGTTTAAAATATCCGACGTGATCACAGGCGGCAGCTCCGCCACGCATCCCGCATTTATCATCAACGGCGCGGAGGTGCCGGAGATTTATATCTCCAAGTATCAAAACGTACTAAACGATGGTCGCGCCTACTCCCTGCCGCTGGAGGATCCAAAGGCAAACATCAATTTTGATACGGCGCGCCAGGCGTGCGAATCAAAGGGCAAGGGCTGGCACATCGTGACCCGCGCCGAATGGGCCGCACTTGCATTATGGTGCCGCAAAAACAGCTTAATGCCAAAGGGTAACAACAACTACGGCAAAGATCACGCCGAGACTACATACAGCGCCATCCCGTCATACTACGACGGCACCAATATCGGGCGCGTACTAACCGGCTCCGGCCCATTGACGTGGAGTCACAACGGCACACAATCCGGTATCTGGGACCTAAACGGCAATGTCTGGGAGTGGCTTGGCGGGTACCGCACGGTAGATGGGGAAATCCAGATACTGCCTGACAATAACGCCGCCGATCCCACATACAGTCAAGCCGCTACATCAACAGCATGGCGGGCCATTTTGCAGGATGGAACACTTGTTGATTCTGGTACTGCAAATACGCTCAAGTGGGACTATAATGCGGATCCTGGCACGGAATCGGGCGAAAAAACATTTCGGCTAACACAGTACTGCAGTATCCGCAGATAAACGACAATCCAAACGGCGGCAATGTATTCCAGTCGCTTACAGCAGCGCCTGGCGTCACGGTACCGGAAATCCTAAAGGCACTAGCCCTATTCCCGGCAGATAGTGGCGATCATGGCTCCGACAAAATATACATGCGCAACCGCGGCGAGCGCCTCTCGTATGCTGGCGGTCACTGGCTCTCCGGGACGAGCGCTGGCGTCTTCTCCCTGCACGGCAACCCCACCCGGGCGTATTCGGCCGCGAACGTCGGGTTCCGTTCCGCTTTCGTAAATATACCGTAATCTGCCGCCCGGTTATCTGTTTGGCGCGCGGTAGCGCGTCCGTAATCCCGTAGCCCATAACCACGCGACTTCGTAACTCCATAACCCCCGGAGGTACAAATGATAGAGGAACTAAAGATATATCAAAAGCTGCAGGATATGCTGAAATACGCGGAAGAATGCTGTTTAAACCAATTCCCGAAGCATCAGCGGTATGTACTTGCGGCGCGAATCAGAGACAATATCGACTTGCTGCTGGAACTCTGCATCGCGGCCAATAAGAAGTACTTCAAAAAAACCACGATGCAGGACATGGACATACAGCTTGAGATGCTCCGCGCCCGTGTGCGGCTGGCACATCAACTCCGGATCCTCCCGGATCGAAAATACGAAAACTGGAGCATCATGTTGGATGAGATAGGGCGGATGCTAGGCGGATGGATCCGCGCAGCACATAAGACATAGCGCACTACGCGCAACGGGTCAATCAAAACAATAAATCACACATTGGGAACAGGCCGATCAATGGAGCGCCTCTCGTATGCTGGCGGTCGCTGGACCAGCGGGACGGACGCTGGCGTCTTCTCCCTGAACGGCATCAACACCCGGACGAATTCGAGCGCGCACATCGGGTTCCGTTCCGCTTTCCTCCCATTTTGCCAGAAGGGATGCGCCCATGGGCGGATCCCCCGTGCCGGAGGATGAAAGGGGCCTGTTTCCGTTGCCGGGCAGACAACCCGGCAAAAATATGAAGTGCCGCGAAGGCTACCGCAAGGATGTCACGCGCGGCGAAAGGCGAATACAGCAAAAAAGCGAAAGGCACATACATGCAAAAGATACGCGGCCTGATGGAACAGCTTACGAGCTTTGAAACGCTCTATCGGGCATACACAAACGCCATGAAGAACAAGCGATACCGGGAAGAGGTGTTGATATTCTCCGCAAACCTAGAACGCGAACTATTTCGCCTACAACGCGAACTCCGTGACGGAACATATCACGTAGGACCGTACCGGGAATTCTACGTCAAAATTCCGAAGAAACGCCTGATCATGGCGCTACAGTTTCGCGACCGTATTGTACAGTGGGCGATATACCTTGTATTCAACCCATATCTGGAACGACGCTTTATCCACGATTCATACGGCTGCAGGGTGGGAAAGGGCAGTCTCGCCGCAGCCGATAGGCTGCAGTACTGGATGCGGCAGGTAAACCGCAAGCCCGTCGAGGACGGCAAACGGTGGTATTACCTGAAAGTGGATATCAGCAAATACTTTTACCGGGTAGATCACGAGATCATCATGCAAATGCTTGAGCAGATGACGGACGATAAGGCATTTCTCAAGCTTATGAATACCATCGTAAACGGCAGTACGCCGTTCGGCCTACCGCTTGGCGCGACCATATCGGACTGTCCGCCTGAATCACGCCTATACGATGTGGGTATGCCCATTGGCAATCTATCATCACAAATGGTCGCGAACATGTACCTGGACGCGCTGGATCAATATTGTAAGCACAATCTAAAGATCCATTACTATATCCGGTATATGGACGATATTGTCATACTGCATAACGACCTCAGCGAGATACACCGCATACAGGCCAAAGTAGACGCATTTGTTCGCGAGCGCCTTAGATTAAGCCTAAACAATAAAACCGCAATCCGTCCGGCCTTGCATGGCGTTGAATTTGTGGGCTACAGGATATGGCCAACACACCGCAAGCTACGTAAAAGTACCATCAAGCACATGAAGCGCAGCCTAAAAAGGGTAATGCGTATGTACGCGGATAGAGAAGTGGATTATGATTACTGCCGCTGCGTGATCAGCAGTTACTTCGGGATGCTATCCCACAGCGACGATTACGCCATGCGGCAATGGATAGCCGATAACATAGTTTTACGGCACAAGGATGACTCCGATGAGGAGTATATGGTTAAAGGGGGTGTAGGGTGTTGATCAGCGCATGGTGGTTAGTGGCAGCATTCTTTGCAGGCGTACTATTCGGCATCGCGATTGTAGCGCTGGCCAGAGCCGGGCGGGATGATTGATAGTGGTTCAGCACCAGGGAGGTGCATTTTTTACGACTAATTTTAGGAGGAGGAATACCCATGGAGAAAAACATCGAACGGAACTTTACCTACCAGCCACCAAAACCCGGACAGCCGGAGCGCTATACGCAGCTCCGTGACAAGGCGAAAGAAATGGCCTTGCTGATTGATGAGCAATGCCCGGACAGCCGCGAAAAGTCGCTGGCACTGACCAAGCTCGAAGAGTGCGTGATGTGGGCGAATGCGGCAATTGCGAGAAATGAATAGGAGGACAAACACATGACAGCAACAGAGAAACGCAATGAGGCCGTGCGGCTCATCAAGAGCCGTGAGAAAAAGAACAGCTACACACAGGCCCGACCATGCTACGTCTTCGGCAAACCAGAAGGCACGAATCCCGGCTATGGCGATTGCTCCGGGACGGTACAGGCGGTGCTTAAGCGCGCGGCGGGAATCGACATAGGCGGCAATACGTCCGCACAAGTGGACAATGCCAAGAAAGGCAAAGGCGTGATTGTCGACCGCCCAACCGGACTATACTTCGACGAGTCCAAGCTCAAACCCGGTGACGGCCTCTATTTCCGGGGCAACACGGCGCACACGGACGATGTCGGGCACGTCGAGATGTACACGGGACCCAACGAGGGCTATGGACACGGTAGCGGTACAGGTCCTACGAAAAAAACTCTGAAAAGCTACTGTGCCGGACGCACAGGGACGAGACGCGCACTATATGCTATCCGCTGGATCCCGGACGATGGCAAGGAAACAGCGTACAAACTTGGTGACCGTACACTTCCACGGGGCATAGTCGCTCCGGATGTAGGCGAGCTGCAAACACTGCTTATAAAACTAGGCTATGACCTTGGCACATACGGCCCCAACAAAAACGGCGTAGATTGTGACTACGGCACAAAGACCGCCGAAGCGGTCAAGTCCGAACAGAAGTGCATTGGGCTTACGCAGACCGGCGACGCTGATCTTGTGACGATTGAGCATATCATAGCGCACGCAAATGGCGGACACGCGGGGAGCACGAAGCAATATGTCCTTGTAACAGGAGGTACGGTCAATGTGCGCACGGGTACCAATACATCGTGTAAGATTCTTGGCGTGGTGAAGTCCGGCGAGAAGTACGAGGCCACCGGCGAGACGAAAGACGGCTGGTACCAGATCGTATACAAGGGCGGTACGGCGTGGATCAGCGGAAAGCTATCTCAAATTGTCAAGTAGGGGGGTGATGACCGATGCCACCAATAACAGTGGAGTGGATGCCCAGATGGTGGATTGAGGCACTATTTGGTGTGATCCTTGGAGTAATGGGATTTGGCTTCCGCTGGATGTCCAAGCGGGTAAAACGGACGGTCACGGAGCAAACAGCGACGAACAAGGGTGTGCAGGCACTGCTGCGCGACCGAATCATACAGGCATATAATCATTACATGGAGCGGGGAGAATGCCCGATATATGCGCTTGAGAATGTACTGGCGCTGTATAAGGAATACAAGGCTTTAGGCGGGAACGGAGCAATCGAGCGGCTCGTAAACGAACTAAAGCAATTACCTACTGACAAGAATCATAAGGAGGTTTGAAGAACATGGAACAAAACAGGTTTAAATCGTGGGCTTTGTGGCTTGCAGTGGCGGCACTGATTGTCTTTTGCGTGAAGGAATTCGCGGGAGTCGATATCTCTGAAACGGCAGAAGGGCTGCTCAACGTGCTGCTGCCGGTATTGGTGGGGTTTGGGATCGTGAATAATCCGACCGATAAGGAAAGTTTTTAAGTAGGGCGTTATGGCCGACCGCAGATAGCACGGAGGCATGATATGCTGCGCATGAATATATGTGATTACGTCGTACACGAGCTAAATATATTGCGATCCGATTGCAATTTCACGCCAGACGAACGATTATTTTTCGACTTATCAGCAGAAGGATGGGATTTGGCTGGAATAAAAACAGAAATGGCAAAGCTTGGGCATTCATGGTCGGAAAGTAAAATCAGTAGCCTTTCAACGGCGGTGAAGCGGAAAATTGAAAGAGTTAAAGAATATTCTGATGTTTTTCAAAGCAAAACATGACTATTTAAATGCATTTAATGGGCGGTAATCCGATAAGGGTTGCTGCCCATTTTTTTGTTATTCTCTCATTAGATCCATAGGGTCAAAAACAAAGGGGAGGATATAAAAATGCCTGAGTATCAACAGAAAACGGTCAGAACATCGTCCGGGATTGCCAAGGCAGGCTTGGCCACAGCGATTGGCGTGGGCGCGCTTACACTGCTTGGCAATGGCGGGGCGATAAACAATGGGCTTGCAAATGTGCTTGGAGGCGGTCAGGCTCCGCTCGGACGGACTTACGCGCCGGTTGCCGGGTTTGCCGCAGGCGCAGAGCTGTCTGAACATTATGTAAGTCAACGCGAATTGGCGCTGATACGCGAGAGTGGGTCAAAAGATACGATCATCGCTCAACTCAGAGCCGAAAAGTACACGGATAACATGGTACTCGCTGCCGTCACACCACTCCAAAACAGGATATGCGCGCTGGAAACCGCACAGGCCGTAAATGCCGCGCGCGATCAGGATTTCCGCGCATATGTGAATCAGGAATTCGTACATCAGCCTAAGGCATGCATCAACGAGAGCTTGCTCGTAGCCAGACAGCGCTGCGAGGATCACTGCTGCTGACACTACAGATCGGCGAGAACAAAATCGGAGGATTGAGTATGAAAGTAAAATCTGAATTTTTGGCCATTGGGATTATAGATTTTGCGGAGGCGCATATCTTACCCATGATGCAAGGATGGCAGATATTCGCGGCTGGATTTGCCCTGGAAACCGCGCGCAGCAAGCCGGATCAGCTGATGGCGCTGATATCTGATAATCAGGTAATAAAAGCGCTTAGACTGATTGACGAAAATGGCATGATTGATATCGACGAGGCCGTAGAGACATGCAAGCTCACGGCGCGCAAACATGGGAAATTGCATCTGGAATTACCTGCAATTGGCGAAATTACACTCAATGATTCCGATTTCGATGTTATCAGCGAATGCGTAAAACGAGCGGCGGGGAAATAATGAATTATATAGGGCGGCGTATACCGCCCTGACTTCAAAGGGGGGCAAATCAAATGGATTGCAATCAATGCGCACACCGCACATTGGACTCTACAGCCGTTACCATGACAGCCGGCGGCGTCATGGATATTGTGATAGAGCCATTGCAGGCATACAAGAATTATCAATACTATACCCTGTATGTGGGCGAAGGGTTGCCGCCTCATATCGGCACGGAGCCTGCGGCAATTGATGACGGATTGAACACATATCCGATTATCGACACAAACGGGCAACCCGTAGTATCGGGCAGATTGCGCGGGCATAAGTACTACAAAATACGCTATGGCGCAGGAGGAGCGCTAAGCACCGGCACGATCCCCGCACATTTCACGTGCTATTGCGGCCTGGAATGCATGGAGTACAGCTCGAACCTTGCGTTGCAAAATCCGCCCGTCCCATTGTCCGGCGAGGAGGGATAAGCTATGATGAGCGATATGGATCATGTGATAATCAGAGACTATCTGTACAGTTGGGCGGAAGATATAATCGAACGCATGCGCGAAGAAGAACCGCTGGACGGAGATATAGGCGAGATGTGTGCAGATTGGAATGAGGGGTATAAGTTCTGCCGACATGCCAAGGGGCTTGCAACTGGAAATATATATCTGCATGACGGTCCGTCAACGCACAACGAGGACGTATGCGACAATGCAGAGTGCGGCGCGATACTGGTATATCTGCAACGGAGCCATGAGCGCATAATTGACGCAATGGCACATGGCGCTGACATGGGAGAGTACATGCGCGACATGTGGCGCGGATATAATCACGCGTACAAGTTCTATCGTCACTTTTTAGCGATGGGCCGGGGGACTATGTATATGCACGAGATGTACTCTATGCAATATCATGCCGCACCTGTTGCAGCTGGAGTAAAATAAACCGCAATACAAAGCAAATGACTTGCCCGTTCGGCTTTATCGCCGGGCGGACTATTTTTTATCTTCCAATAGTTAACTACTGTATGTTAAATATGCGATTGACTAGATAAACACTAGACAAACACAGGACAGTGTGGTATAATTACATCAGATCAAGGGAAAAAACAAGGAGGAAGAAACGATGAGAATCATTACCTGCAATAAGGTGGATATGGAGCACCTGGAGGAAGTAAAGCGCGAAATGCAAACCCTTGGGGCACCCACGGTTAGGGCAATATGGGACGGGGAAATCTACTGGGCAGTGGAAGGCTCTCACCGGTTGATGGCAGCTTATGAACTGGGGATTGATCCGGTGATTGAGCATATAGAGTACACAGACGAGAGCATCACAGTGCAATGGGACGACTGTGATGAAGAGTTTATAATATCAGAGCTGGGCGATAGGCTGTTCGCAAACCGGAGCAATCACATCTTGGATTTCTTGGATTTTTAGCCAAACGCAGAGTGACCGCCCTCCCGGCCGGGCGAAAGGCCGGGAGAAAGGGAAGTATGAATATAGGTAAGACGATCAAAGACGCCCGCGTTGAGGCGGGCATGACGCAAGAGCAGCTGGCGGCAGCGGCGGGTATACACCGCAGCGGGGTAGCTGCATATGAGGCAGGGCAGAGCATCCCCAAATCAGAGACGCGCCGCAAGTTGGCGGCAGCGCTTGGAAAGCCTGAAATATGGCTGCTGGGGGGCATGACAGACGATAACTTGCCATACTGTATGGGGTATGCATATGGATTTTTTGAAAACTTGCTGGGCGTAAGTCCGACGCGGCGCACAAATTGCTCCACCGGCGTCGCCAACTGGATGCAAACGCTGGTAATGGCGCAAGGGAAGCTGCAGCACGCCGAACAACACGACGAGATGTCACGCGTGCTGTGGCAGATAGACGCGGAGGAGCTTGACAGTACCCGCGTGCTAAACGCAGAGCAACAGGGTAAGTGGTTTATGGGGTACTATCGGTATAAGGGGGAGTGTCGATAGCCTCAAAAAAACAAAGAGCCTTCGCGGCTCTTTTGTCTTTTACAGCGCTTAGATACAGTACAAAAAATATATTTTGTTATGCACATAAAATATACTCATATTTTCCGCGTTTAATTTGCCGAACCTCATAGCGGTATGTCAACACGGCATGCTCCGCACCTGAGGAGCCAATTTGTAAGGGTTGCATACAAATATGTGGCCTTTTTTGTTTGTATCATTCAAAAATACCCACCGGAGCTACGCTTCATAGAGTTCTCGAGACGCATGGCGTAAGGCATGCGTCATTTCGTTTTGTTCGGAATGGGTTTACGTGGAATTGGTTTGCCTGAACGCGCAATAATCTATGCTAAACTTTATCTCGCAGGTTATCTCGCAGGGCAAGTTCTTCGATGCTACGACGAGCTTAGAGACATAAAGCGTCTTCTCGGAAGCTGTGGAACCCTTCGCGGCGGGAACCATTTCATTGAGGTACATGTGGATGAAGAAGGTGAACAGACGCTTATTATGCATTCGGGGTCACCCAATCTGGGGCTGCAAGTCGCAAAGATTTATCATCGCCGCGCCGTTGAAAGCTGCAAAACTGCCGCGGAGGGCGAGCGCAAGGCTGTAACAGAGCAATTGAAACGCAAAGGACGCGTAGATAAAATCGATGATGCTATGCGCGCGATTACCAAGAAATACGCGGATCAGACCAAAACTCCCAACGAATTATGTTTTCTGAGCGGAAAAGGCATGGACGATTATATATGTATGTTTTTGAACAGGATAAAGGATTCAGATGGGATCTGTATCGCAGCAGCGTCGCCCCACTGACGCATAAAAAGGAAACTATCTTAATGCAACGGGAATTTTGCGAAAGGCTCATGTGGGTAAGAAAGGTGCAAAGGGGAAAAGTATCACAACACACGTCATTTACGATGTTGCTATAAAGGTTCAGGATTCTAGTCGGTATATTTTGGTAATATCGTTTTTTATCAAGTTGAATTTCCATTTTTAAAACAGTATAATTTTGACAAACAGTAATTTTTATACTAT
>JAVIWB010001297.1:0-211987 GCA_031893035.1 Dermolepida albohirtum | reverse complement strand
CCCCACTTTTTGAAGGCGGGACTGGGCGGTCCTAAAGGCGTGACCACAAATTCAAAACACCTTAAATTCCTCTCTCTTTTTCTCTTTTTTTCCTCTTCTTCCTTCTTCTTTCCCTTCCTTTCTCTTTTCGTATAAACCACCACTTTCGCATAGACCGCCGCAGGTGTACAAAAAATTATTCAATTTCTTATTAATTTAATACTTTCTTTATAAACATATATTAATAAATAAAAACACCTATTTCAATTACTAAACATATTTATTGAAAGAATGTTAAAAAGAATCATTCTATTATTAATAACACCCTATCTACTACATATGTTTCATGGATTGACCAATCTTCAGGCAGATTCTGTGTTATTAATAATAGAATGATTCCTTGATAGCGTCTATCATATCATTACGATACAGAAAAATAGTGAATAATCAACATGCCTCCCTCTCACGTCCAATGAATTGAACGAAAAAGCGAGAATGCATCTGTCTCGCATCTGTCGATAACTACGTTACTGTAACTTAGTTATCCAATTTGCGAGACAGATGCATTCTCGCTTTTTCGTTCAATTCATTGGACGTGAGAGGGAGGCATGTTGATTATTCAATATTTATTGAAATTAAAAAACAGCATCATATTAAATTCCAAAACCTTCAATTACAAAAACAAAAAAACATGTATACATATATTCTTTTAACAAATATTTATAATACAAATATAATTAAATAATATATTATCAATATATTATTTTGTCTATTTTCAATATTATAGTCGATCCATCAAAACATTCACTAGACATTTGCAAATTAAAACTACTAATAACTGGAAATACTCCATTGCAATATTCAAAATATTTTTTCAATTTCGCAGTCTCTAATAAAAATCGATCCCACTCTTCAACATTAAAAAGCACACATTGCTTTTTTATGCCTACAATTTTCACCACAGGTACAAAATCAAAGTCTGGTGACAAACCAACACATATCCACTTCGAATGACTTTTGTTCAAAAAGTATATCCTTTCTCCTACTAAAGGTGTATTCCAAGATGGTTCTCGTACATTTTTCTGCAGACATATCTACTTTATCCCAGAAATCATTCGTTTGACCCATTTGAGTAAAAAAAAGCTTCTATACAAGGATCCACTTTATAATTTTCAACATCATTCGCAAAATTACCTACTTCAATACTAACATTTCTCAATTCACCGTCTTCAGTTTTCTGAGAACAATCAGTTTGTTCCTTCATATTAAATGAACGCTTCATGATAACTCACAATACTGAGAATAATTCCATAACTCTACCTTTATATATCTTTCTTCACGCACGTAATTATTTTTTGAACTTCGTCGAGCTCAGCCGATCTTAAAACCACATTGATGCAATGGTCTAAAAATTACTAACACCCTCGGGCTTAGCCACCTCTAAAACCTCCTCATTACCGTCGAGTCCCTCTACTCATAACGTACAGCATTTAAAGAAGGAGGTAATAATACCGTTCCGCAGATGGCAGCTGCACGAGTTGCCGTCATTGCGTACAACAAAAAACGATATATGGCCCATTAAGACGAGCACAAATTTAGAAAAACCACGCTGTGTTATTGTTGGGTTTCAGTATAAGAAAAAAGATAACGTGTATGAGGACTCTTCCGACTTTGATCATTCAGCAATTACAAATATAAAATTATATTTGAATTCTGAGAGTTATCCATACGCCGCTATGAATTTAGATATGGGGCTTAAACGCTATGCTATCGTATGTCATATGTATGCTAATTTTCAGTCCAGCTATTACGGACGTCAAAACCAACCATTGGATTTCAGCCAGTTTCACAATCACGCTCTATATGTAATTGATTGTTCTAAACAAAATAAATCAATAATTTCCTCTAGTGTCGATATAAAATTGGAATTGGAATGTCAAGAAAAATTTATGGAAGATACGGTATTATATTGTCTAATTCTTCACGACAACTTGTTCGAATACCAACCTCTGACGGGAACAGTCAAGAAAATAATTTAAATATTATTCTCTTTTGAATAAAGACTTTTATAGAGAAATTACTAATTTGTAATGTAAAATATATAAATGTTATATGAATATTTTTGTAATTTATATTTTTTAAAAAAATGCAATTTTTAATTTGCATAATTTGTTTTCAGTTTAAAGGACCACCCTACATAAATAATTATAGTTTTATCATTTATTGATAAAATACTTTAGCTCATAACAGATTTTAAAAACAGGTATTAGCCAGCTTTAATGTTGTAAAACAAATTATCGCTGATAAACTGTTTCTACTTATTAGCATTTAACTCTTGCGTTTTAATAAAAAAATTATTTGATGACGTTAACAGTTTCATGCTCATGGCAACAACGGTAAAGTATTTGTGTTTATCAGCATTTTTTTAAATTCCTGTTTATGCCTGGATCAATGATAACCTCTCCCTTCTCATTCAGAGTTTCAAAGCCAAAGTGTCGGCAGCGTCTCGGGTTTTATTAAAAAATATATTTGATGACGTTAGCATTTTCATGCTCATAGCAACAACGATATAGTATTTGTCTTTATCAGCATTTTTTTATTCCTGTTTACGCCTGCATCATTATTAGACTTCCCTTGTAGTTCAAAGTTTCAAGGCCAAAGTATCAGCAGCGCTATACTACTAATATTGGATCATATAAATTAATGAGCTTGATGCATATTCTTTCATTACGTTGAGTGCTTTCAAGGTGTTAAGTGTTGTGTTCTCATATGTAGGTAATTTTTTTTTATATTTTTGCGTTTCAGTATACTGATGCGAAATATTTTTAGTAATAAAAATGGATTGTGGAAAATGTGGGAAGGTTTTCGCTCGCATGGACTATCTGCGCAGACATCCATGTGTGAACACCAACATTCACACATGCGCTACCTGCACAGAGACGTTCATGAGGAGGGACAGCTTAATGCGTCATCGCAAGAGAGCTCATCCTCTGGAATGTGCTACGCCACCTTCCGAGAGGAGCAATCCGTCAACGAGTTGTGGTGACTCCGAGGTAGGGTTAAGCTGTTGCGGACAAAGATTTTCTAATACAACTC
The DNA here is from genome assembly GCA_031893035.1 of Dermolepida albohirtum. NCBI lineage: Eukaryota > Metazoa > Arthropoda > Insecta > Coleoptera > Scarabaeidae > Dermolepida > Dermolepida albohirtum. The sequence continues at coordinate 208,912 of JAVIWB010001297.1, read as the reverse complement.
TGTATAGAGGACATCTTCGTTCACGGCAGCATCTATTGAATAATGCTGTTATGTTCGAGGGTGGAGTACACGAAATTGCGAGCAGTTTTAGAAAACCCGTTGCATCATATAGAATTTCGGGTCAACAAAATTCTGATATACAAACCTTTTTGGCAGAATCTAAATTACTGATTAAAAATATCGTTGATCGGGTAGTTTCTGGTGTGAAGGTACAATTTCAGTTATTTGCTCGCTACATGAAGCCTCAGGCGGGCAAGCAAGTAGTTGAAGTTAAAATCATTCAAAACTAGGTATATCATTGTCGCGCAGTCGACAGACGTTGATGATATTTCTGATTAGTTGGCTAGTGTACTTAAAATAAAATCTGAGGAGTTCCAGGAGAGAGATTCTGGGTGGGCGTTCATTTCAGTATCACATTTAGAAATTTATATTAATTCTTTTACGCCCATCAGTGGATGCTCGTACTTGAAACTACATGCTTCAGTAGAAAATAAAAAGACATGCATCACCATTCAAAAGAATGACGATGTATGTGTAGCTTGGTGTCTGGTTGCTGCTTTACACCCTCTACACAATAATGCAGAAAGGGTTGCTCCCTACCCCCATTATACCACTGTTTTAAATTTAGAAAATATTAAATTCCCAGTGACAATTCAAGATTTATCTAAAATTGAACAATTAAGTAATTTAAGTATAAACGTATACGGTTTGGCATATAATTCAGAAACTAAAAATTACGATGTCGTAGGGCCAATTTATTTTACTCAAAATAGAAAAGATATACACGTTAATTTATTACTGATTGAGGAAGGAGAGAAATCTTATTACGTATGGATTTAAAATCTCTCCAGATTAGTTTCATCTCAAATAAACAATAGAGAACATTGCAAATATTTGTGTGATGGTTGTTACTTTATTTCGATACAGCTCAAAAATTGAACACCCACTGCATGAATGATTGCAATCATTTATATACCGTTCTTCCTTCAACTGAAGCTGCGTAAAACAAAATTGGGGGAAATACAACCCCAAAATATTTTAAAATATAGTGACTGAAAAAGAAATTTTTGTCCCCTTTACTATTTACGCCGATTTTGAATTTTATAAGTTTAGTTATGTAGCGGTAATCGATTCTCATCGTACACGCATAAGAATGTTCCATACAGTTTTGCTTATAATATTGTTTTCAAAGATGATTGTAATTTAAATAAATTTGTGACGTATGCTGGTTTAGATTGTTCAACAATATTTACCTCGCCATTGATGGATGATGTTAAAGCTATCTATGGAAAGTATTTAAAAGTTGTCATTCCTATGAATCCTTTAAGCCCCATTGAAAGAAATAATTTTAATAATGCAGTTATCTGCCACATCTATAAAAATTCTCTTAACGGAGATAAAGTGGCGAATTACTGTTATTTAACTGGGAAATTTAGGGGTGCTGCTCATTCTAATTGTAACTTAAATTTCAAAATTCCAAATTTTATTCCGATATTCTTGCACAATCTAAGCGGGTACGATAGTCATCTGTTTGTTAGAGATTTAGCAAATGATGATTTAGATATAAACGTTATCCCAGTTAATAAAGAGCGATACATTAGTTTCACAAAAAAAGTTTTGGTTGATAATTATACAAACAAGGCGGGTGAGAAGAAAGATACTTATTTAAAATTACGATTTTTAGATTCTTTTCGCTTTATGGCATCCTCCATCGATAAATTATTAAACAATTTATGCTCAAATGATTTTAATGTTGTTAAATCTCATTTTGAGGATGTTGATCAATTTAATTTAGTTAGACGTAAAGGAGTTTTTCCTTATGAATATATAGACACTTTTGAGCGATTGTGTGAAACGGCACTACCTCCAAAACATAAATTTTATAGTTCATTAACTGGCGAAGATATTTCCGATGATGAGTATTATTACCTCCTCCTTTTAATTAAAGAAAAAATGAACGAAAATGTGTTTGAAGTTTAATTTAAGGTGGATGATTGATTGATTGAGACAATTTATTACCTCCTTTGTTTTAATAAATAATAATAGGGATATTATTTAACAGAGAATATTTATTTGCACGTGTTGGTTAGTCAATTTATTACGAGCGCGTGTCCGACTAGCTAAAGCACTGTAATAAATGCAAATAAAAGACAAGAAAGTAATATAATTGAATGTAATGTGAGGTGAGGAGTTAATAATCAATAGTTGTGTACAATGAGCATCAAAAGTCCAGGACGCGTGCCAAGCTGAAAGAAAGATTATTAGTGGAATAAAACGACAGAAATGCCTTTAAAATTTTATTCACAAGTTAAATGAATTCTTAAAGCTTGAATGTGTTAAATAGAAATAGTTAACAAGAACTAGAGCAACAAATAAAATATGATGAACGTAATAGCAAAGCTGCAATAAAAGGTAAGTCTGGATGTACGAAGGCTGCTAATAAAGTATAAAATAAAAGGTTAGATTAAAACGGGCACCGGGCGGTGCATATATGTACTTGCGTGTTTGTATATATGTATATATCCTGGATCAGGAAACTGTGCTTATATTCCGCGTTCGGGAAATTAAACACGAGGTCACAAGAAGCGCGAATAAAGGTTCGCGGCACAAACACGTGACAGACGCGTGTAGTCTCACTGACGACAGAAAAGCGAAGAGCCTGGTCCTCTTACGGTTATGGCTTTATAAGGAACCCTTAGGTTGAGGGGCTATGTGTGCGTGTCATGTTTGAATTAACCAATAGCAAACAGGGACAGGCACGCTACCACTTGGGCGGGAAACGAATTAGCTACATTAAAATTGATTTTAATTTCAATATAAGCATTAAGCAAATTATCTACACAGAATAGTAGACGTGTATTCTGTGTGAAAAGAAATACCAAATTGGGATTGGTATTTGAATCGCGAATTGCATTTAGAAATCAATATAACTACGTTGATATCGAATTTAGTGAAAAGTTTTGTAACTTCGAGTACAGTTTTGGTACCTGATCTCGGTGTTTATTGCAGCCTTGACATTCGTACGTGACTAACACAAAAGGGACTCTGCATCTGAATATATATACGAGGACCGGACAAATAATGACAGTATAATAATTTAGGAATTCAAGATCGAATTGTATTTTAAATTAAATAAATTAATCTTAAAAACGATACAGGAAATTATTATATATAGAGAGTGTAATAGTATAGACACGCCCATGCTGTGTGGAACACGTCTAAGTGTAAAAATTTATTAGATTATTCAAATTTGTATTTAAAAACAGACGTGTTGTTGCTATCAGATATTTTCGAAAATTCCCGTAATATTTGTTATCAAGCATACGGTTTGGATCCCGCTCAATATTACACGTCGCCGGGCTTTTTTGGAGTGCCATGTTGAAATATACCAAAATTGATTTGGAGTTACTCACTGATATTGATATGCATCACTTATTTAAAAGAAGTGTAAGGGGTGGGTTAACACAATTAAATACATATGATGCGAGTTCTCCAAATTCATATTTAGTTTACTGGGATACTAATAATTTATATGGGTGGGCAATGTCACAGTATTTACCATATGGCGGCTTTCATTGGTTGTCGAATATTGATATTGAAAATTTAAATATTTTAATGATTGCGGATGATTCAGATATTGGTTATTTTTTGGAGGCAGATATTGAGTATCCAGAAGTCTTACACGATAACCATAGTGATTTACCTTTTCTTCCCGAGAACATGGAGCCTCCAACGTCTAAATTTTCTAATAAGAGATTAATTGCAAACTTACACAATAAATCGAAATATGTTGTGCATTATAGAAATTTAAAACACGCCGTGAATAATGGTCTCAAAATTACTAAAATTCATCGCGTTTTAGAGTTTAAACAATCCAATTGGCTACAAAACTATATCGATTTAAATACAAATTTTAGAAAAAAACGCGCGAAACGACTTTGAAAAAAATTTTTATAACCTATTAAACAACTCGGTCTTTGGTAAAACTATGGAAAATGTTGATAAGCGTGTAGACGTGAAATTAATAATTCATTGGGAAGATGTAGGTAAAAGAAGGGCCGTTTTGGAATTATCAAAATTATTAATGTACGATTTTTATTACGCCTATTTAAAACGTGTGTATGCTGAAAAGATAAAACTATGTTATATGGGTACCGATAGTTTTAGATTAAAAATTGTTACCTACGATATATATTGCGACATGAAATTAAATCTCTCTAAATCCGATACCTCAAACTTTTCGGCCGGCAATGTATACAACATGCCTCTCCAAAATAAAGCCGTTCTTAGTCTTTTTAAAGATGAAAATTCAGGTAGGGTAATGAATGAATTTGTTGGGTTGCGTGCTAAAATGTACGTTTTACAGGTTGAGGGTAGACAATTAAAAAAAATTAAAGGTATCAAAAAGAGCGTTGTTAAGAATGAAATCAGCTTAGAGGATTTTAAAAATTGTTTATTCGAAAGAAATTTACAAATGTCGAAATTTATTTAAATCGCGATCACATAAGATTTCTTCTGTTGGATCATCATAACATCGATGAATAGGAGCATGACGTGTTGAATAGGTAATTATTGATTTATATTTATATATGTATACATATATATATATATATATATATATGTTATTTTATATATATATACATATATATATATATATATATATATATATATATATATATATATATATATAATAACATTACTAATTTATTTTTATTTCTATAGTCTCGTGAACGCCTGCGTCGAAAAGACCTTCCCCACCACGAGAAGATCTCTATTTATAAAAAGACGTAAGTTTGAAGAGATTTAGTTTTCAGTTTTTATTCGTTCTATAAAGTTGTGTTAACCTAAATGACATATGGTATATATATATATATTTAAATTTATTTTTATTTTTATTAATTTTTTTTCTCGCTGCAGTTAATAATGATATGGCTAACAAAAGCAACAACAATTACAATGAATTCATTGCTAATGCCTTAAAAATGAAAGAAAAAGCGATTGTCGCAGAACAACTGGTCGGTCAATCTACTTATTTACTAAATAACAGTGGGACTAAATGTATAGTCGTAGGTCTAAGTCCTGCTGCTGGTTTTGAGTCCATCGTTCAAATTCGTTCGTCGAATGATTGCATCTTCTTCACAACAGATGAGTGGGAAGAATTTTGCAAGATTGAGGGATGTAGCCCAAATCATGAGATGGAATGTAGTACGTATAAAGACATACGGGTGATTCGTTTCAACAAATTGTCTTATCTCAAGATACATACAATATCTTCAACTTGATGGAATTATTGCAACAAAAATTATCTATTCTAAAGAGTAGGGATTTTGTTCAATTCTATAATTCAACGTTGGGAGTTTATGTTCATATGTCTGGTGATATACACAGCAATATAAAGGCATTATTATCTTGTAATAATTACTTCTTTAAATGCTCTGTACGTGTACGAAATTTTATACCTACGTTAATTTATTTAATATTATGTATATAAAAAAATATGCTTAATAAAATATGATATTCTCCATTTACTTCATACACTTTAGTTGTACTCTAAAGACAGGTATAGACGCAATTTTAAAAATTATTTAACAATATTACGTAAATCTCTAGAATATACATTAGGTAATACAGAAACATGAACAGACACGATTTTAAAAACAGGAATAGACACGACTTTTTTATCACAAAAGTTGTTAAGAACATAATCAGTAGGCTGTTTAAATATAATCTATTACATAGAGGGCAGTCAAAGTGTGAATATCGTTAATCTGTATGTGCTTTTATTTTGGTAAATAAGTTTCCTTTCATCATATTGGGCTCACCATTTTTAATACAAAATTAAATATACAGTCTGGAATATTAAAATGTATTACCAGATAAGACAGTCTTTAAATTTATTACCTCCATCTTGCTTTGCAATCTTGTTTTGAAAATTTGAGCACCATCTTGTTTTGAGATTTGAGCGCTATATTGTTTTGAAAATTTGAGCACCAGCTGGTTTTGAAAATTTGAGCGCCATCTACTTTTGAAAATTTGAGAGCCATCTTGTTTTGAAAATTTGAGCACCATCTTGTTTTGAAAATTTAAGCGGCATTTTCTTTTGAAAATTTAAGCGGCATTTTCTTTTGAAAATTTTAGATCGCATCTTGTTTTGAAAATTTAAGCGCCATCTTGTTTTGAAAATTTGATTGCCATTTGTTTTGAAAATTTCAACGCCGTCTTGTTTTGAAATTTTTTGATCGAACCTTGTATGTTTATTTCTACAGCTTTTTGATCACGCCCTGTATATTATGATGTCACGTGAGGTAGACGGTGACAGGTGTGATGTCATTAAATGTCGCTGGACGTAACGTCAGATGACGTAACCGGATGTGGCGCCAGTGAGGTCACCGGATGTGATGTCAGTGACGTCACCGGATGTGATGTCAGGGAGGCGGAGGCGGCTAAAGAACTCTACTGCGATTGATTTATACGTGTATAGAAAAATTCCAGATTGTTTCTATCTATCCTATAACTTAGAAACTAAGTAACACAATAATATAACTATCGAAAAGATAATTAATACCGTCTTGGAGAATTAACTTGTAGCGCACGGTAGCAAGTTGTTTTTGTCTTATAATTGGACATTATATTATCACGTCTTAAGCTATCATCTATGACATATGTGGGCAACCACCATCCTACGGGCCGAATCCGGTCCGCTGTAAGATTTGATCCGGTCCGCGAGACATTTTCGTATTATTTCATGTCTGATATCTATCACTAAAAATTATGAACTCTACTTTAAAATGCATTACTTTTAAACGCTGCCCGCGAACGTATTTGCACATTAAAGTTTGGCCCACAACATATCAAAGGTTGCCCATACCTGATCTATGACAATTAAGTTATATATATGTACATGTGTATATGGAAATTAATAAATCAGATTATTGTAGTTTGTATATAGAGTGAATTATAATTAATTAATCAGACGATTAGAACTTCTTGTTTTTTTTTATATAATCAGGAATTTTCTTAATTTTCGTTAAGAATTTATTAACACATAATAGTTTTTTTTTGTACATAAAAAATTTGCATTATACAGTTAGCATTTTTGTATTGTACTTTTACACCATATACTAAGTAATTTTCTTATTTTACTTGGTTTTCTATTTTTTCATTAAAGATTTTGTAATGTACTGTAATTCTGTATGTCGATAATTACGTCGTATCATAAGTAATTTCGGATATAGAATCCATACAGATAGAGTATATAATTCAATTTAAATTAAATTTTGAGTTATCTATTTTAATTAATGGTCATTGTAATAAATTTATGTGAACCATAATTAGATATATTTGGAGACACTTAGTGTTATTTTTTTTATATATCTATATTTATGTTGCCATTTGTGCAATTTATTAGTTGTTTATACCATATTGTATGTTAATAAATTAGGATTGGTTACTGTATCTGCGGATTTTTTGTTTTCTTCTTTCTTTCTAATTGTTGGTAACTTCTTTAAGTTACATTAAGGTGGTGAAGTACCAAAAATATTTTATTGATCCCTTTGCTACAGTTTGATGCTTCTTTCTTCTGTATGAAACTTTTGTTTATGTTTAGTAGTCAAGTAAACTAGTAACTTGACTTGGTCAAACACTTTTTTAAATTTAATAAACATATTTTGTATCTTACATTCACTTTAAAGACTATCGTTCGTATAATTTAACCTCTTTTGTGTGACTGGGGTTTTTTTTTATTGATTAAAAGCGGAATTATGTTTACCTAGTAGTTATTTTTTAAAAAATTTATTTTGTCTTAGAGTTATTGCCATATATAAGGTGTCTGATAATCAAGGGGTACGAGATTCTTTGTTACTCGCCAGTACTTACTTATATTTAGGGTGTCGCACTTTTATTTAACAAGGTGGTGCACTTCATATTATATTCCAATTACTGAGTAACCGACACGATTGTCTCTATCTGGACAAGCAAAACAATTGCACTTTGAGAAGACAAGTCTAGTTAATTAAATATCGCTTTGTAGGTTTTTGCAATTAATTAATTCATCGTTTTTCATCCCTCGATTTTGAACTTCTAAAGCATGGCACCATAACTTCTATAAATCGTTGAATACAACTTCCTTATTTTTTAACTATTAAATCATTAGGACTACTTTATTTATCCAGATTATAAATTAAGAAACTTTCAATTAAACTTAAGTAAGTAAACTTGTAAATAAGCAATATTTCTGCCTGTAGCAAACGACCTTGCAAGCATGTTATAATTTCTTTCACAATTCGGATTATCCTCACTATTGGTTCCTTTCATTTAGTAATCTACCAAAAAGAACTTTGGTGGAAATGAAAATTTTTTTAAACGATAGAAAAAGCCAATTGGAAATTTTTATCTGACTTGTCTATTGGCAAATTGTAGTAACTGTGAATGTATGGTAAAATTCTGTAAGGAAATGAAGATCGTGCGATGTGTATTTTGTTGCAAATTAATACAAAAATATATGCAATTTCTTTTCAAACTTAAATACTGTGTATGCTAGCATCTTTCTAGTCAAAGATGAAAGTGAGTAAAACAGTAGTAATTAATCACATTTTAAACTTGTTGTTAATACTCTCTGTGATTATTAATTTAACCCACTATCGTCAGGTACAATAATTTTCTTTCAACCTAAGAGGGCGCCCTCTGTAGTTTGAGAAGCACTATAACATTCAGTAGCAAACTAGTTCACGTGATCCAATCATGGTGATGAAGTAATGTGATTTAAAGTATATATGTTCAGAAGAATAGTTTCGGTGGGATCGTACAGATGTCCAGCGTGTTTTTGATCCAAACAAGAGCTATTTCTATTGAATACCCAAGAGGACTACAATAATAGCAGTTACGTAGTGTAATACGTTAACAAAATGACATACGGCTATTGACCAAAAACGTTCATGTTTGTCTCACAAAGAGTCTTCCCATTTCATGGCAATGTTCGAGTTCACATTGTCATAAGTCTAGCACATCCTTCGCGAGTGTAACGTTTTGAGTTGAACCATTAACTATATTGTTCGGATTTGGTTCCGTTCAATTTTTTTTTATTTAGAATTTTGGAAACGCACTTCAGAGGACATCATTTTGCAGACAATAAAGAGATTATTATCTATTTTGACGACAAACGAAAACCATTTTTTCTTATAGAAAAAAGTCATTGTAGGACAAGTGACGTAAGCGCGTTGTAGTTACGCTGAAAACAAAATTATTAAAGAAATGGTAGGTCTTTTGCTTCATTTTTAGGTAGAAATCTGTTCTATTTCTCTTCGTAATAATACGATCCTTTTAAGGGTTGTATATTGTTGAAAAATCACGATCCACTCTCCATATTCTAGTTTATTGAGGATCTAATTATGAAGAAAATAATATCCTGAAAGGTTGAAACGTGTCTAATTTCACTTCAATGTGAATAAATTCAAAATAAAATTATGTACGAACTCCACCGTGTTTTGCACCTACTAAATGAATTGCTTCCAACAATCTAATATTTTGTTATTTCGAGAGATGCTTTAAAAATAAATAAATTGATGTATAATTGCACATAATTTAACATCATTTTGAAATTTATGTATTATAGTTTCTGAATAGACTTAAATACAATTTCCATGTTTACATGATTAATATGTAAATGGTCTGTATATAACTACATAATATAACAAGATACTAGCTTTATTAAAACAGTTTTTTATAAAAGGAGTAATTCTACAGTAGATAAAGTGGTCATTACGCCATAGATATATTATTAAGCTATAGGACAGTGGACTTGAACAGCATCCTTGGATAACAAGTCTAAAGTAAATTATGCTATTAACATCTTATATATGTCGTAATTTACACAAATTAGTATATACATATATCCCTTCAGTTTAAACTCAGAACGAATATAATTTACTCATATTAATTCAACATAACTTATGGGTAGTTGCATTGCCTTATAATTACGATAGATTGCTATAGATTTAAGTTAATATCGAAATTTAATATTTCGTTGATAGGAAACTCAATTATATTAAATTGATAAAAAAACTGTTAGCGGATGCAAGTATGTTAGGAAAAAAGGAAAATTATTCGTATAAATTTGATAAAGAGATAAATCCATATCAATAAAATTTCTATTAAAAGCTTTTAAAAAGAATAGCGATGTTTGTATTTAGCTAAAATTTTTAAAAAGATATCCGTAATATAAATGCAATTTTAGTGTTTACTTAGCTAAGTGATTCCCAACCCGATAATACAAAATGGCGTTTACGATTATATCAAAATAATAAGAAAAAATATTAATTTTTCTTGAAAATTATTTAATTTACTAGAAGAAAAGCAATAAAGTACATACATTCTGACATTAATTACGAAAAAGTATAATAATGATCAGTAGCTCCCTTGGGTCTGTCTTACAGAGCAAAGTTTTTCGTAAGAAGATTTAATACTTGAAATTAACACACTGAAAATGACAATAGTATGTGAAATACTCTTATTTTCAGTGCAGAAATTCATTATCTACCCTTGCTCAAAATCTAATCAATGTTTTTTGATTTCATCACTTGCTATGAAGATTTCTTCTTCGGTAGTTGTGAGACCTTCAGGAGTATTTTGAAGTAGGTCCCTAATCCACTCGTAACTTTCTATGACGTTGTCAGCAAAAAATGCATTTTAAAATTCTTTGCCATCATGGCTAAATAATTTTCAATGGTTACGAAAACAACATTTATATATTGCTCTTTGGCCTTGTAAGTTCTAAGAAATTCACCCACAATTGTAAACATTTCTAGGTTTGCTTTATATTTCTGCTCCTCAATTCCAATTTTCTACAAAAAGCATTAACTTTATCATTCGTACTCAACATCTGTGCGTTTGCTCCTTGGAGTTGAAGATTCCAGGCATTTAATTGCTCGAATATGTTGACTAAGTAGTTCAATTTCATAACAAATAAATCGTCTAGAAACTCGGCTTTTTTCTTCTAAAAAAGTGGCGATTTCGTCTCTTAATTCGTAAACAGTTGCAAAAGTTTCCCACGTGTTAGCTATATTGCTTCGATATAAAACAGTAACGCTAAATGTATTGCATGTGTCTTTCCAAAGTACAGAAAGATTTTTGATTTAATGGGTTTCATCTTGATATAATTTACTACGGTTACAACAGTCGCAAGCATAACATTTAAGCTAGAACTCATTTCTATTGAAGCCAGAGCCATCATGTGTACGGACACATTGTCGAGATTTTGCTTGCAAACATTGGAGTCTTCCAGAAATTGTACGGGTACCATCGGTGCATATTTCGATGCGATTTTTCCACTTTATGTTCGCCTTGTTTACAAAATCATTTAATATATAATATTAAATAATGTTCTTTTGCTGTTGACATACCATTACAAAATTGAACATAGGCAATTAAACGAGCATCTCAATAGTAGCTGGTAGAATCAATTCTTCACCAATGGTGTGAGGCTTTCTACATCTGGTTATTTTATATGAAACTTTATAAAAGGCAAGTAAAGCTTTTTCATTCGCAAACTAAGCTTTTTTGAAAAATGACTTGCTTTTCATATGATTTTAATTGGAAAAATTTTTGGGGTGTCACTATGAAGTATTTCCAAATATCGTTTAAGTTTATTACGTTTCGTGCCGTCTGCTGCCAAAATTTTTGAGCAAATTATCTCTTCTTCGGTGCTACTAAACCCAAAATTATAGAATTTAAATTCTATTTTAGTCTTAAACTAAACACTTATCTTAAGGTACACCCCGTGCTTGCATATGCGAACTTTTTGTCGATCGTATATTACTTTCCCATGAACTTAAACAGAATTGGGTAAAGGACCTTCATCGGCGTTCAACATATGGTTTCTATTTTTTGAAAGATATATGTATGATTTCATAAGTATTTAATTCATAGTAATTATACACATCTTTAATCAAATGTAAGCAATCCACTGGTAAAATTTTACATATGGTAGTTCCACATAACCTACGCATACAGATGGTAAACACCAACATGAAATTGGTGGCTTTTACAGCTATTTATTATAATTTTGTCTAGAAAGTTGTGTTTTACAAATCCTCGTTGGTTCACGGATAGTATGATACACACCGTTCGATTTAAACGTTTTAAATAGTATAATACAAACGACGTATTAAATACTATATTACAATAAGCACCTGATAACTGGTCAACATTGAAATCGCAAGTGATGATTACTATTAGTTGCATGTCCGATATTAGATTAAGTAAAGGGTCAAGTTAAAGAGAGAATTCATAAAGTTGACACTTGGTGCTCCGTATATGCTGCATAGAAAAAAATTAGCGGTTCAAAACGTGCTCTTATTGTGTCTCATCATTATATTGACAAAAGTAATATATAAATCGTGAAATTACTGAACTTAAGCCGCCAAACTGTGGACTATGACATTATAAAATATGAAGAAACTGGTAGTTTACTGAATAAAAAGCGACCAGGCCGACTAAAAATAACATCAGCAGAGGATCGAGCAATAGTTTTGTTAAATAAAAGTAGACGAAAAACCACTGGAAATTACAGCGGAGACAAACATTAAACAGAATAAACCAGTTAATGTTACAACGGTGAAAAGGCGTTAACGGAAAAAAATTATTTGGGAAAGTTTCTGTGCGAAAACCGTTACTGCATATGCAAACTAAAATAAAACGGTTAGTTTGGGCAAAGCGACATACGAATATTCAATTCGTGAAGGAGTAAAAAAAGTGCTCTGGTCCGACGAATTCAAATTCGAGATATTCGGTTCAAAAAGAACGTTTGTCATTCGTCGACTCATGCATTGATTTCACTATCAAGCATGGAGGAGGATAAGTAATGATTTCAGGTTGTTTTGCTGGAACATATGTTGGCGATCTTATTTAAATAGACGGTACTCTGAAAAAAAACGATACAAAGAAATTTTGGAACAGAATGCCTTTTCCTTTGGAACAAGAATAATTGGAGAAAATTTTGCCTTCCAGCGAGACAATGATCTCAAACCCACGTCCAAATTGGGTAGTCAGGTATTTGGAAGAATTAAAACTGAAAGGAATAATTGTTGTTACGAATAGTTTCCTCAGAGCCACGACTTGAATGCTATAGAGTTGTTATGGGATGAGTTAGACAGCTCCACATCCACAGAAATACTACGGACCTCTGGCTAAATCACTAGAGAGAATGCCGAGATTGTGCCAAATAGTAACAAAAGTTAAAGGTGACCGCATTGACGAATCAAAAATTTAAACAAATTTGAGAATGTTTGTTAAAATTGTTTGAAATAATACTTTTTTAAGATTTTAAAACATTTTGAATAATTATATAATAAAATTTTAATTTTGCAGTAAGTATTTTACTTGTTCTCCTACTACTTCCTGGCGCACTTATGGCCGGTCGTGTATTTTGCCGAATTATTATGCATTTTTCCGACAATACGATGTTAGCAGTCGAAAACCACGATAATATGTACTCAATTTCAGATTTTCGTCTTTCAGTCAGTGTTCAATAATAAGTACTATCCTAAGATAGGTTCTAAAACACTGAAAAAAAATTAATTCAACACTCTTTTGTTCGTGAAGCCGTCAAACATGATATCTTTTGACAGTAGATTGTAAAACTGTCACCCTTTTTCATAATCCTTTCTAAAAATCGATTGCGTCTAATACTCGATGGCTATTTTGCTGGATATTTTGCTTTTTCCAATATCTCTAAAGCGTAAGCATATTCTTCTAGACGTTTCGCGTTCAATTTAATGCATTTCACAATAGTAAACCCTATCTTCATCAAATATAATTCAATATCTTCTTTCGTAGTACTGGGGTCCAATCCATAAATGTGGAAATGGGCATTTCTTTTAATTTGATGTTCGTAGCCATACAGTGAGTGATAACAGTTTCTGTTTATTCTTTTTTTGTTATATTAATAACGGCATCTTTACTTATTTATCCATCTTCATTAATTAATTGATTTTAGAATTTTTTTCCTAACTTATTTTACCGTTAAATAGTGTTAAATTTGTAGCCTTTATTCAATATCGAGAAGCTTTTGCTCAGAAGTTCAGAGACATTCCGTTTTGTATTATTTTCATTATTGAGTTTTTGCTTTTATTCTTTTGTTATCAATGTTGTTCTTTAATGTTAGAGATTAGTAAACTCGTTGGTGAAAAATAAATACTATATGCCAATTTTTGTACCTTGTACACTATATATAATTTTAATATTTTCACACAGAAATTTATTTTTTTTTGTCGACAGCTTAGTAATTTTAACTTTGAAAGCACTGGTTATTTTATAATATTAGTTATGTTTTATATCGCATTATTTATTTGTTCAGTGATAAACCACTCTAGGTTAGGTAAATCACTATTTTCTGACAAAATCGTGAGGTTAGAATTACCTTATAATTTTCACAGGATCAGGTTTTAATTAATCCATTTTCCTTCATCTGCACAAACTTATTCATTACAAAGGGTACTAGGAAAGTTTTACAATATGACGTAATCGTAGGAAGCTGCTTGTTGCTGCATGTTGAGACATGTTCATACGTGCATAGTTAAGTTATTCATTAGCCGTGAGAGTGTAAAGTGCTTGCGATGGAATCGTGGTCACGAAATGAGATAAGGGCAGTTTTGCGTTATAATTTCGTGTGTGGTTTAAACATAGACCAGTGCTTCGAAGAAATTACTCTTGCACTAAGTGATGTTTGTCTATTTCGCACAACGATATTCAGGTGGTATAGAGAATTCCAAAGGGAAAATTTAACTGTGGAGCATGCTGAGATGCCTGGAAGGCCACGAACGTCAGTTACGGAGGAAAACGTTACTACTGTGAGGAAAATGCTTGGCGAAGACAGGCAAATACCTACTAACAGATAGAGGGTACTTTAGGCCTAAATGCACCAGTAATTTGTTCGATTCTGCATTATCATTTGCACGTGAAGAAACTTTGTTCTCTCTGGGTGTCGCATCGACTAACTGAAGAGCAGATGACACGAAGTGTGACTTGGTGCCGGGAGATGCTAAAAAAGTTTAATAAGGGACAATCTCGGTATGTGAACAACATCGTGACAGGTGACGAGACTTGGCTGTGCTATTACGACGTGCCGACCAAAGCTCAAAACAAAATTTGGGTCTTTGATGATAATGATACACCCGTAGTTGTCAGAAAATCCCGATCTGTAAAGAAGAAAATGATAGCTGTATTTTTCAAATCGAGTGAAATTGTAGATCGCGTCGTTTTGGACACACAGAAGATAGTCACAGCTAAGTGGTATACTGAACAGTGCCTGCCTAAAGTCATTGGATCTATGAAGAACCTGCGGCCAAAGTCAAGAATGGACACCTGGTTCCTCTATCACGATAATGCTTCAGCTCACCGCGCCAAAGCCTGCACCAAATATTTGACCACGACAGGATTGCAACTTCTCCAATACCCTCCCTACAGTCCAGATATTGCTCCCTGCGACATTGCAATATGAAAATGAATGTGAAAATGAAGCTAAATGGGAGACGGCTTTCCAGTCATAAGTACTTTCTGCGGGCTTGGGACAACTAGTGTGCCGTACTCCCTAGGGAAACTTGCCAGAACTGGTTTCAAGATTGGTTTCGGAGGATGGAGAGTTGAGTGTAGAGGAAATTACTTTGAAAAAATTGAATAAACAAAGCTGTACTGCAAAACTTTCCCAGTACCCTTTCTATAAGGTATGGCAATGAAATAACGAGTTTGGGCTCCTCCCTTTGCGCAGCCGCATCAGGAGAGGCTGTAATTGGAATGTCATTTAGCTTGATACTTCCGAAGCAACAATCCGTAGTTTTGTCTCTCTGTCTATTTTAGTTTACTTTCCAGCTATAAAGGACACTCTTATTTAGTTGTGCCGTGATAATGTTTGGCATAAAAATCGAGCAGCGAATTAACCTGAAATTCCTTGTCAAATTAAAAAACCCGCCAACAGAATGTTTAGAAATGTTAAAGGAAGTATTTGCTGATAATGTTGTCACACCAAGACAGAAAAGAGCAAGATTCTTTCGATATCAAGGGTGTTATCATGACTGACCGGGTGCCTGAGCATCAAACCGTTAATCAGAAATACTACAAAGAAGTTCTAATCAAGTAGAGGGAAGGGCAAGGAAGAAAAGACCGGATTTATGGAAGAACGACTCATGAATCCTGCACCAGCTCACAATGCCGTATTTGTGAAGCAGTTTTTAGCGGATAAGCACATTGCTGTGCTTGATCATCCTCCGTATTCGCTAAATCTCGCACCATATGACTTCCACCTATTCTAAAAAGTGAAACGTGTTAAAGGGAACACACTTTCAGTCTGTTGAACAGGTAAAAGCAGAAACGGGAGAGTTGTTGAAGAGGCTGACAACTGATGAACTACAACATTGTTTCGAACAATAGAGGGCACGTATCCAGCAGTGTATAAATAGCGGAGAAGAGTATGTATTAAATGACTTTAGGCAGGCACTGTTCAGTACACCACTTAGCTGTGACTGTCTTCTATGTCCGAAACAACGCGATCCACAATTCCACTCGATTTGAAAAATACAGCTATCATTTTCTCCTTTAGAGGTCGGGATTTTCTAACAACTACGGGTGTTTCCTCATCATCAAGGGCCCAAACTTTGTTTTGAGCTTTGGTCGTCACATCGTAATAGTACAGCCAAGTCCCATCACCTGTCACGATGTTGTTCACATACCGAGATTATCCCTTATTAAACTTTTTTAGCATCTCCCGGTACTAAGTCACACGTCGTGTTGTCTGTTCTTCAGTCAGTCGATGCGGCACCCAGAGAGAACAAACTTTCTTCACGTGCAATTATCATGCAGAATCGAACGAATTGCTGGTGCATTTAGGCCTGAAGTACCCTCTGTCTGTTGGTAGGTCACTCGCCTGTCCTCGCCAACCATTTTCCTCACAGTAGTAACGTTTTCCTCCGTAACTGACGTTCGTGGCCTTCCCGGCCTCTCATCATCTCCGCAGTTATATTTCCCCTTTGGAATTCTCTATACCACCAGAATATCGTTGTGCGATGTGCACAAACATCACCTAGTGCAAGAGTAATTTCTTCGAAGCACTGGTCTATGTTTAAACCACGCACGAAATTATAACGCAAAACTACCCTTATCTCATTTCGTGACCACAATGCCATCGCAAACACTTTACACTCTCACTGCTAATGAATAACTGAGCCCATCGACATGTCGCGGCGGCTACTATGCACGTATGAACATGTCTCAACATGTAGAAACATGCAATTTCCTACAATCCATTGTTGCGTCATATTGTAGAACTTTCCTAGTACCCTTTGTATATCCGTATATCGTAACATCTACTATGTTATAGAAAATACCTGGATATAAGTGAATATTATTATTAATATGAAAATTGTATCTTGGGACTGGAATTTCTCATACTGCGATATTTGTCTAGGATATACGAGGTATTGCAATTAAATAACGAGACTGGACTCCTTCCATCACGCAGCTGTATATACTTGTTATGTAAATTATTAAATAGAAAATTAAATTTGTAGACAAATTATGATAATACTAAATTTTAAATGATGAAAGTTATTATTTAAAATTTATAACTGACAATAATAAAACTTATTATAATTCAAATATAAAATGTTATTCAAACATTGTATTTTTAATGTACATATAATTTATCAAATGAAACTTTAATTGGTTGCTTGAATATAACTGTCATTGTTATTTAATTCTATATTAAACAAATAAATTATGAACTTTTAATTTTTATAAATGTATCGAATAATCATTTATTGTCCTATTAAGAGTATATATATATGTATATATATATATATATATATATATATATATATATATATATACATACATATGCTCTTAATATGACAACAAATAAACGCATGTGCTCTTATCAATGAACGATCCTTAAGCTTGACCTCCAGAGTGCTGAAATAGCTTAAGAATGAAATTCGGAGAGTGGAGGATTTCCCTGATAATAAATTTTAATAGGACACCACAATATTTTTATCCCAAAAGCTCCTAATGCCGATATTGAAGCAAAAAGTGGATTAAAAAAATATGTTCTGTATTTAGTTAACTAAGACCAAAAAGAAAAGTGTCCCTTTTGCAGAAAGAAAAACAAGTTCAGCTCTATCTAAGCTTATCGTTTATGTTCAATTGCTTTTTAAATTACACGGTATAACAAATATATTAGCAGTAATAGGTATTTAAAAAGGAGAAACGTTCATGTTACAGTTTAGAATTTTATAAACCTCACCTATACGTATAGTTGGTTCATACTTGTGGTACAAAAGATAAATTGAGTAGTATATGGGCCACTTATTGGGCGCTTTCCAACAACAACAGCAAAACATAAACAAAATAATAGCAATAAATTTCATTAGAAAAATAATGTTCAGTTTACGACTGCATTGAGTTACTTTAAATAATTGACCCTGTGACAAAAAAGGAAAGTTAATTGTGGTCTATAAAAAAACAAAAGATTAAGTGAATTCAAAGAAACCATAATAATTAGCTGATAGTAAACTAATTAATTATTAGCCAGCAAAAATAAGCAGTTAATGAAGATAAAAAAAGATAAAAAAGGCAATAAACGGCTAATAAATCAAGAACTATTAATTAGTGTAGCCCTTAATTAATGTAATTGAAGCTAATTAATTATGAAGGTGTATTTTAATAAAAAAAAAGCTGACTTATGAGTCAATATTTTATATATATTATATATAATTAGTTAAGCTATTAAATTCTACGAAATATATAAATAGATTATTATGCGAATACTTTCTGTTAACTTGGCTCGCTCTTACATTAACATTGGGGTTTTAACAACGCGTTTTCAAATGATCTCGTAATTTGACTGAACCATAGAAAATAAACTGAACAGTTTATTCTACAGTCTTTTAAATCAAATAATATTAACAATAAACTAATACAAAATAATGATACTCCAATCCTCGAAGTGACAGATCGCAGCGATATACCAAATGTTTTGGTTAAACCTTACTACTGCAGAGTAGGCTCCATCTTCTTAATCGGATGAGCTTGAAATCTTCACATACACAATAACTCCGTCCGTTTGATAATTAATAAACTATAAAAGATAGGGTTAGGTAGGAAAAAAACCTTAAAGTTAATGTAAAAGAAAAATAAAGAGAGGAATTAGGCCACTATGTAATACAAACTTTGTAGATTACATACCTACAGTTGGATTTGAGGGTTAATTAACAAAATTAAGATCGTCTCTTTAATAAAATGCCAATACTAATTCAACCTGAATTTTTCAAGCACGTGTCGCGGTTTATCAACTTATCTGACCAATCCCATCTTGTCGATAAATCGGCACGGATAATCGGCATATTCAACATAGACGTTGCTTGAATTGTAATAACTATTTCAATAAAAATAAGCACAATTAATAATCCAAACTTAAGCATTTAAGTGGCGTACTAAGATCGACTTTTAACTGATCCACAGTAATCAATGAAGGAGAACAGTAACAGCCACCATTTGCTTTTTATACCATCTACGTGACGTATTGAGGAAAAAAACGTGAACGTGGGAAACAGCAAAATACCAACTCATTATTATGGCCATTAATTACAAAACAACCAGGAATAACTATCAATTAATATAAGGACAATAATAATACGATTTTATTAAATAAAAACAAAAATTAAAATACAGCGGGATCGCTGACAGACATGAGAGGGCGTTAAGAGTAATAAAGAACAATAAAGTGTACTTAATCCAATACTATGACGCAAATTAGAATTATGTTCTAACAATATATATATAAATAATGTTTTCTGGAGGCGGGGAACTTTAAATTGAAACAAAACACAGAAAAATGTTTTTAATATCCATGAAATTGGCTTTATTTAAAAGATAATTTTAATGATTCTTTCAGTAAATTAACTGTATCACGAACTGTGTGGAATGTGGCACCGTCCTGCTGAAACCACATGTCTGTAGCATTACTACCTCGCAATTGAGGCACAAAAAAGTTAGTAAACATGTCTCTATACCGCTCAGCGTTGACTCTAGCGTTCTGGCCATCATTATTTTTGAAGATATATTGACCAATGATTCCATCGGTCCATAAAGCGCACCAAACGGTGATTTTTTTTGGATGTAATGGTATTTTAATGGCTTGTGAATTATCGTCGCTCCAAATGCGACAATTCTGCTTATTGACATAGCCATTTAATCAAAAGTTTGCTTCATCACTGAAGAAAATTTTCAAATGAAATTGTGGATTAATAGCAATATTTCCTTCGGCTCATTCACCAAATCTACGGCGCGAATGACGATCGCGTTGTTTCAATTCTTGTACAAATTGAATCTTGTAAGCACGTAAACCAAGATCTTTACGCAAAATTTTCAATAAAGCAGATGGACACAAATTTAACTGTTGAGCAAGATGAAGAATTGACGTATTTGGATCATCATCAACACTACGCTGCACATCATCAATCGCTTATTGTGTATGACGTCTTACGGGATGCGTATTATCGTTTAATTCATAGTTTCTCGAATTGAACCATGTTTTTCAAAATAAAATTTGAACAATTTGCAAATGTTACTCAGTAGTGAGTCTATTCATGATGAATTGCCAAACCAAATTAACTTTAAAACAACCAAGAACTGTCAAATCGGCTATCATACAAAACAGTATTGCCAATTTAAAGTTCACGGCCTACAAAAAAACACTGTTTACATATATATATATATATATATATAATATAGTTTATTTTACCACTAATATCAATTTACGAATATATTGGTAAAGTCATAACGTGTGAATTGGTGTGTATCTGTGCGTGTGTGTGCGTGCTTGTGTATGCATGCGGTGTAAAGGTATGAATGTATACATAAGAAAATATAAAACTTAATGCTTCATTAACTTTACACTCTTCAGGAACTCCGTTATCGTGTAGAAGCCATTTTTGAGAACGAAAGCGTTTAAATCACTTTCGAATTTCGAAAATGCTATTTCTGTGCATGATAGTGGTAGTGTATTTAGTAGATGTAGATGTTTGTGTTGGGCAGGTGTAGTAACTAGCCTATATATATATATATATATATACATATATATTGTTACACTCTCTATATATAATAATTTCTTATATCGTTTTTAAGATTAATTTATTTAATTTAAAATACAATTCGATCTTGAATTCCTAAATTATTATACTGTCATTATTTGTCCGGTACTCGTATATATATTCAGACGCAGAGTCATTTTGTGTTAGTCACGTACAAATGGTCAAGGCTGCAATAAACACCGAAATCAGGTACCAAAGACTGTACTTGAAGTTACCAACTTTTCACTGACTCATATTCGATATCAATTCAGTTATATTGATTTCCAAATGCAATTCGCGATTCAAATAGCAATCCCGATTTTCTTTCTTTTACACAGAATACACGTCTACTATTCTGTGTAGATAATTTGCTTAATGCTTATATTGAAATTCAAATCACAATTTTAATGTATGTTAATTTGTTTCCCGCCAAGTGCCTGTCCTTGTTTGCTATTGGTTAATTCAAACATGACCAATACCCCCTTAGTTATGGGGTCGGTTCCTTATAAAGCCGTAAGAGAACAACCCCCTTCGCTTTCTGTCGTCATCCAGACTAGACGCGTTCTTCACGTGTTTGTGCCGCGCGAACCATTATTCGCGTTTTTCGTGACCTCGTGTTTAATTTCGCGCCCGCGGAATATACACAGCCTCCTGATCCAGGATATATACATATACACAAACACGCAAGTACACGCAGCGCCCGATGCACATTTTAATCTAACTCTTTGTATATTTTATTAAACAGCTAAATATCGTTAGACTTATCTTTTATTACAGCTTTGCTATTACGTTTATCATATTTTATTTGTTGCTCTCGTTCTTATTAATTATCTTTATTTAACATATTCAAGCTTTAAGAATTAATTTAACTTGTGAATAAAATTTCGTTTCTTTCGTTCTTTCAGCTTAGCACACGTCCTGGACTTTTGATGCTTATTGTACACAACTACTAATTATTAACTCCTCACATTACATTCAATTATATTACTTTCTTTTTTTTTTTTTTTATTTGCATTTATTATAGCGCTTTAGCTAGCCGACCACGCGCTCGTAATAAATTGACTAACCATCATGTGCAAATAAATATTCTCTATTAAATAATATCCCTATTATTATTTATTAAAACAAAGGAAGTAATAAATTGTCTCAATAAATCATCCACATTCACCTAACCAACCACATCATTCACTCATTTTATTTTCTTCAAAGGAGGAGGTAATAATATATATATATAAAATTGACTAACCATCATGTGCAAATAAATATTCTCTATTAAATAATATCCCTATTATTATTTATTAAAACAAAGGAAGTAATAAATTGTCTCAATAAATCATCCACATTCACCTAACCAACCACATCATTCACTCATTTTATTTTCTTCAAAGGAGGAGGTAATAATATATATATATATATATATATATATATATATATATATATATATATATATATGTATATAGATGTACCTTTTCTCGAGTTTTAAGCTGCATGCGAGTTGTGTCCTGAGAAAGACCGTTCTCTAGACGTTTCAACAAGATGTCACTCATTATTTTCTGAAGCTGATCTATTGCTTACTGACGCTAAAGATCTTCTGACGTCTGTCCAGTGGTGCGTCTACTTATACATTGCTGCCTTAGTGGGAAGCGTTGCCTTACTGCCTTCGCATGCGCTTGACTGTGTGTAATTTCTCCCAATATCTGTATATTCTGTAGTCGATCTATGTGATTGTTTGGGAATTGGGCCCTGTTACAGTTCGCTTTATGCATATTCTGTAAGTCAGTCAGAAGCGGTTTCCATGTATGCGACAAACGTCGGCCATCATTGCTTAATCGAATTTTTACAGTTAGGTTTTTGTTTTTTCTATAACCTTGGTATTGTCAAAATCGATCGAATGTCTTGTTAAGAGTCTCTATTGCGCTAACAATGATGTTGGTTCTTTTGTGCCAACTGCATTTCTATTTTCTTCTTTTCTATCGTTGATTCGCCTATTTGTCTGCCCCACGTAGAATTGGTTACATTCTAAGGGCGAAATCTCGTACATACTCTGATCTTCTAAGAATTATGTCTTTCACGTTGCTTGTTTCGTCAGTTATGTTAATTCTTTCTTCGTGTTTATGTTCTTCGTATGTTAATGGTTCGGATCGTAAAACTAGTGTTTTTTCCACGGAGTTCGGTTATGCTGGATGATGGTGTGATTGTGCTTTTAAATATCTATTAGTGTGTGTGGATTTACGATATACGGTGAGTCCTAATATCCTGTCTTCTTTCTTGATCACCAGCACGACAAGAAAAGGTAGCTTTATTGATCTTCTATTTCCACTGTGAATATAATTTTCGGGTGTTCGACACTCAGGTGGTGTAGAAAACTTTCGAGTTTCTCTCTGCCATGTATCTAGATCACGAATGTATCATCAACATATCACAACCACAAGAAAGGTTTGTCCATGCAGGTATTTAACGCTTTTTTTTTCAAAGTTCTCCATGAAAATGTTGGCAATAATTGGTGATAGAGGAGATCCTATAGGTGCACCTTTGACTTGTAGGTACTTCTGGTTGTTGTACATGAAATAGGTGTTTACGAGGAAGTGTTCAATTAGGATAAGTGTTCGCTTTGATTCTTGCTATTTGTTCTCTAATACCGACAAGGTCTCTGTGATCGGCACTTGTGCGAAAAAGGACGTGACGTAGAAACAGACTAGCAGATCCGTTACCTGCATCTGTACGTTTTTTATTAAGTCAATGATGAGACCCGCATTCTTCACATAGGATGCCATTCGTTCGGCGTGTGGTTTTGCTTACATAAGTGTTAACCAGGTAGTAAAAAATAAAATATAGTAACAATGTGAGTATACATTTTTAGCCCTCATCAACTCCATAGTTGATGCTTAAAAACAAGTATCGATACCTTTTATATGAAATTCTTTATATGTGGAGGTATTCACGTGCGAATTACCGTACTTAAGGTTGCGCTTCAGGATATTCTTTATCAGCAATAAAACTCGATCGATTCTCTAAGTGATATAACGAGCTGTAACATGCACGAAATTACATTATCGTTTGTTGCGAATGAGAAGAAAGAAACCTGAAATGGGAAAAGGAGCGAATGAATAAATGCGAAAATTTCTCAGTTGCGATCTCTATGTATTATCGAAATCTAGATAGACGGTCAGACCGAATGTATAAGAGATAATGCAGAATTTATTAATGAGCCATAGATGGCGCTGGAATTCGAATAGTGAGTAGTATTATAATTACATAGATTAAGTAAAGTCGAGAAAACTACCTAACTAATATACCTTAATATCGGGTTATGATGTGAATGTGAATCTGTACTCGGCAAGATTTTCAGCAACGTCACATTCTCATGATCAGATAATAAATCGGAGACTGGTTTCTGATATTTTGAAAATATAATTACACGTTTTCATTTTGTAATGGAATACCGTGGACGGCGTTCTATTTTAAAGATGCACTATCAGTATTCTACAGAACTTCTCGTGTAAAATGAAACATTTCTAAACATCGTCCAAATTATTAATTTATTGTATTTGTTTGCTATTTATTAATTGCATTTATACTATCGTGTTTTAAGTCGAAAAGCATCTACCAATATTTTTTGGCAATAATAACACAAACTTTATTGCCCCACAGGTAGAGGCGTAATTACAGGACAACATAACTAGTGTTAAAATTAAAAAAAATAAAAAGTAATTAGACTAACGGAAGTAAATAACTCTATTGACTGACAGAAGAAATCGTTTCAGGAAAAAAAAACATAAATAAAAAGCATTCAAAGTAGAAATATAGCAAAAAAATTAATTAAATAGTGGGTAAATTTTAATGGAGACTGATTGATCGAATTAATCAAAAAAAGGTAAATAAAACTCCTTTCCACAATTATATTAGTATTCTGTATTTCGACAACTAACTTTTTGGATTTGTTTCTGTGCGTGTTTCACCGCGGATCCATTGTGATTAATTATATGCCGATGATGACAACTTAGTTGTCGAAATACGTATACAGAATACGAACATTATTGTGCAAAGGGGTTTTGTTTACCTTTTTTCTTTAATTAAATAGTATTAACTCCGCAGTTTTGTTTGCAAAACCGCAAATTGAAAACATTGTAAACAGTTCTTTGTAAACAGTTTGTCCTGTACAGATATTTTTACAAGAGGTAACGGCAATCTACTGTGTTATTAATGACACATCAGAAATCTCACACAGAAAAGGTCTGGTTGAGAAGATAACAAAGTCATACTGTGTCGGCTCAGAAAATCAAAAAAAATTGGACAGCTACTCTCGGGATATACACTATTCTTTTTGATAAAAAGAAATTTGATAAATTTTCTATAAATGCGATCTAATTGCAAGCTATTACATACATACAAAGGGTGCATATACATATAACCATATTTAAAATAAAGATTTTGAAGATGAGAGCAATCTCAATATTGGTCAATTTTAATGGAGTCTGTGGTTGTATTTTGTATACGCATTTCGACAACTAAGTTGTTATCTTCAGCAAATAATTAGTCACAGTGTTGTGCCTGGAACCACAGCAAAATCCGCGCAAAGATAAAGTCCGTACTAGACTTATACCGTCGAAAGCCAAACACACACTGAGCGTGTAGATCAAGCCAACTTTGATATCTATAAAAGTAAAAAGGAAGGATCATATAAGTATCATAGGTATAAGAAGTTGTACAGAAAAATAAAATTAGCACGACGAATTATAGCTAAAATTATTCGAGCGGAAAATGAGTTTTGGCGAGGTTGTGTATCATAAGGAAAAGAAAATTCTGAAGCTGGATGATAAAGTTTCCCTTCACAACTGTTGGATGGTCACTGTTAGTATTCCTTATCCTGTTAAATCGCTTAGCATTTTAAGTATTCATAAAGTCACGCAAAACCCTGATCTTACTGCATTCACAATAAACCGAAAATAAACGGGATATACTAAAATAAAGTTATGATCAATGAGATATCTATTAAGTGAGTTTAAAAGCAATTCAAGATAATCAAACGATATATGATGTCATGTATAAAGCAGTATTATAAAAAAGAAATCAGTTAAAAAAGCAATTCACTACAAGTAAGTTAATCAACGGCACTAACGAATCTAATCTACTAACACTACAACAGTAAAAGGAATTCTATTAGTAAGTATACAATATTATCTACTTTTTCTTAATAGATTAAAAATCCTGTGTCAGTAATGAGTAAAATATTAAAGTCACATACATTATTATAAGAGACACATGTTTTGAAGTACTTTTTAGATATTAATTTTACCTGTTTGGTATTGACAATAATAAATAATAATATAGTAATAATTGCATATATTTTATTTTCAAGTTCGTTTCACCCAAATTCAAGTGTGACTTCAATTCAATTTTCGCACCCTTATAAACAGAAATCTACTTGCTCAATAATTAGCAGAATAAATTGTTTTGTTTCTAAGTCTGAGAATGTTATCCAAAGCATTATTAGCACTCACATAAAATTATATAAAATATATGTATGTCTTCCGTTTCAGTTTGTAAATGTGAAAATATTTCTAAGTACTGCAAATACGGATAATTGCACAGCCCTGTAATTTTTAAGTACCTACACATATCAGTTGAGCGATGTGACTTGCACTGTAAATGTTTTTAGTTCTAACAGATTCATATCAGACAATACAGAGAGAGCGGAGAACATATCTACCTTTTTCAATCTCTTAAACTTTCGTAAAACAGTAATGATATCATCAGTGCAAGACAATCAAACATTAGTAGGACAAAAACTTTTTTGATTTGATGCATCGAATTTGCCTAATTGGATAGACCTAATACTTTGTTCGTTAATACTTAAGTTAGAAAATAAATTTAAAACCATTGCTAAATCATATTCAGCCTGGTTCTTTCTAGTATCACCAGCATCAAGTGAACCTTAAATAACAAAAATTGTGCGATCGCTTACTTTAGTATTTCATTTGTGATTGTCTCTGAATCAAGTTATGAATGAGCGGAACCAGTATGTAGAATGAGCATCAGGTATAATATGTAGTAGCATTAGTGTCCTTTAAAGCTTTTACTTCGTTCTTCGTTCGTACTTTACGTAAACTAATTAACTTGGGCAATAGTTAAATACTCTTCTCACAATTAATGGAAATGTATTAAATTTTACGTTTAGAATTACAGTGTAACTTAAAGCATTTTCACGATTTAGAATAATGAATATGTGTACGCAGTTGCGTTTAATAACCCTATCAATTTTTACCTCAGCAACATTACATTTAATGTTTAAGACATATTATTGGGATAAAAGTCTACTGATAAATAGAAAAAGACACTAGGACACTTTTCACAATGGTCGGGTCGAAAATCATTGATTAAAGGACAAACAGGACAAACTAGACTCGTGGATAAAAGATATGTTGACGTAATAGGAAATATTAAGTATATGCTAATATGAATTATAAATAATTTGCAAGATAATTAGGCAAGTATCTCAGAAAAGTTAAATTTAAATATAAGACAAAAGAAATGTTCAGTGACATGTGAGTAACAAAAACAAAAAAAAACAGAATAAAGAAATGTCAAAGCAAATATAGCAAGAAAAAGAAATAAAT
This sequence comes from Dermolepida albohirtum, assembly GCA_031893035.1. Lineage (NCBI taxonomy): Eukaryota > Metazoa > Arthropoda > Insecta > Coleoptera > Scarabaeidae > Dermolepida > Dermolepida albohirtum. Next base: position 181,182 of record JAVIWB010001297.1, on the reverse strand, counting down.
TCTTACTTAAGCGTAAATCTATTCGTAATGCCAGTGAACGTACGACTTTTGCGATAATATACAAATTTTGGAGGGAGCAACTTATTTAGCTGCATTAAAAGATAAATTTGCTCCAAAATATGCTAACCACTCGCTAAGGTTTTTCTGTATTTAAAGTATTTTGAGCAATGTGAATGCACACAGCTTTAATCTTTAACTTCATTGCAATGCTCTAAATAAAATAGAGTCACATTAAGACTTGCATCTCAATGCGTTATTATGTATAGGTTGAGTAGGGTGTGGGTCACGAGGTACTTTTCTCTATAGACGTGTACTTCAACGACACAATGGACTTATACAGTTCTCTTGATTTAGTGCTACAAACTATATACATATACATATATGTATATTTATTGCATGTGTTGCAAAAGCAAGTATATTCATTTTATATAAATCAATGTTATCACAAGTACAACGAAGAGGTGGTACCAATATTTACACAAATTTTAACATATTACAGAAGACTAGATTTTTAAAATATTTTTTTACGTTCTATTATTTGTAACATTCTTGTAATATTCTTTAAGAATAGGAATATCTATAGTTACGAGGGAGCGTTTTTATATTCGCGGAATGAGCGGGTTGTAGAGGGGTGAGTAGGCGCATTGGGGGCGTGGCCTATGCAGCGACTCATGATTAGTATAAATAGGAAGTTTCATTGTTATTAGACAGTTAGTCTTTGAGCTATCGTCAACCAAGTAACATAATCAGGAGTGAAAAGTGAAATATGGAAAAAATCGAATATCGTGCCGTTATAAAGTTCCTTACCAGGCAAGGAAAATCAGTCGCGACAATAATGAATGAGATGTCATTGGTTTACGACGACTCTTGTCCAGGAAAAACCATGGTGTACAAGTGGCATAGTTTATTTAAACAAGGAAGGGAATCCCTTGAAGACGACCCAAGGCCGGGCAGGAGCATTGAGGTGACCACGCCAGCACTTATCCAAAAAGTTGAACAAATTGTACTCGAAGATGCTCGACTAAAGAAGAAACAACTCGCAGAAATGGTTGGAGTATCCGATACAACAATTTTTAAAATCCTACACGATCATCTCGGCATGTCTAAAGTCAGCGCAAGATGGGTGCCGAGAATTCTCACGCCGCCGCAAAAACAACAGCGCGTAGAGTGTTCGCGTACATTTTTGGACCTCTGTAATGAAGACAAGGATGGTGTATTGAGTGGAATTGTTACTGGAGACGAAACTTGGGTTCATCATTATGAACCTGAGTCCAAACAAGACCCCACGCAGTGGCATAAAAAGGGCACAGCACCTCCCAAGAAATTTAAAATGTCACAATCAGCTGGGAAACTCATGGCAACGATATTTTGGGACTCGGAAGGAATATTGTTGATTGATTATAAAGATAAAGGTGTTTATATAACCGGAGAATATTACGCTTCAATATTAGAGCGACTAAAAGAAGCCATTAAAGAGAAAAGACGGGGAAAATTAACAAAAGGTGTTCTGCTTTTGCACGACAACGCGCCCGTCCACAAGAGCCGCGTTGCGTTAGCTGCCCTGCATAAGGTGGGCTTCGAAATTGTGAATCACCCACCCTACAGCCCAGACCTGGCCCCGAGTGATTATTACCTGTTTCCGAAAATGAAAAAAGAGCTGCGGGGTAAAAAATTTACTGCCGATGATGAAGTCAAGGAGGCAGTTTCGGCGTATTTTGCAGATAAAGAGAAATCATTTTTTTATGAGGGTATAAATAAATTAATTGAAAGATGTGAAAAATGTATCCGTCTTGCAGGTGAATATATTGAAAAAGAAAAATAATTTGTTTTTTTTAATTTCCACCCCTTGCCCCCCATTCCGCGAATATAAAAACGCTCCCTCGTACATTTGGATTTGAATTTAAAGAATATACCGCCACAGTTAAGAGAAACGCATAGTTAAATAATAATAAATCGATCAGTAGCAATGTATCAACCAACACCATATGTAATCCCTCATCAATTTCTTTCAATTGTTACATAAACTATACTCAGAAACCAATCTAGAAATCAGATTACCTATTTACGAAGTACACTAGCAATCCCAAACAGAAATACTGAGTGAGAATTGATGAAAAGATCTAGAAGTCTTAGAAATATATAACATCAAAAGTAAGCTAAAACAGATATATTATTATTATATTAGTAACAATATATGAAAAGTTAAATATATATACATACATATATATATATATATATATATATATATATATATATATATATAGTAAAGAGTATTCAATAAACAGAAAAGTAAGGAGAGTAGAACCCATAACAACATTTGTCGGAAGCGTTCAGAACGAACATTGTGCCGTCTCTACTAAACATTGCTGAAAAGGGTTTGTAGCTGTATGAAATAGATTACTTAATATTAATATGTTCCTATTTCCTAGATTCTCTTAGGTATTCTATCAACCAAGAAAGTTTGCCGGTGCATCAATAACGCTGCAAAATCTGAACATATATCGGAATTTATCTAATTCATTAGTGTCTGTGTTAAAGAAAGACAGGGCGCAAACGTTTTTCTAATAGAGTTACGCGCTATGCTTTGTCAAAAAATCGTGAAAAAATAGAACCAGATATATGCAGAGCATGTGTATTATGCACATATGTGTCACGTATAATACAAATAAGATAGTGCTTTGACTTTTGACTTATGAAATTTTTCTTTTTTGCATTACTTGTGTACTACCGCTGGTATTTGTTATTGTTCTTAACAGCTAATTCGTCATCCTTGTTTGTTTACACTTAGATAATTTGCGTAGGCGGCTTTTACATTTATTGTTTACAGGTTTACAGGTTAGGTATACAATACATAATCGCATTTGACAACAATATAAATATAGTATTTAATTTGACATCCTCACTTCCTGTTCACATCTTATTTCATACGATGATCGGAAAACATTACTGATTTAAACTATATATAAATAACTAACGCCTACTTCTCCAGATCTCCCTCCGTCAGATTTCTATCTGTTTTACTCTCTATCAAAAAACCTTCGAGGAATATCCTTAATAACGATATCATGCTTCAATATCGGCTTGACGACTTCTTCACTTCCAAACCAGTGAATCGTAAATAATAGAGGAGAATATATTCTTGATTAGTTCATGTATCATGTTTGTTAAAAAAATTAAAAATTTTGTGTGTAATAAAAACGCTAGGAACTTGTGCACCATAATATTTTCCGATAACAACTCTTAGAAATTATCTTCGAGTAATAGTGTACTTCGAAATTAATTTTCCCACCGATTCTCCCACCATATTAACCATGTCAAGAGCAGCCAATAGAGTAAGATCTTCTGCAATGGTGTGAGGTATTTTGTACTTTGCCACTGTGTATTGACCTTAAAAGATGCTAATAGTGTATTGCTTGTACTAAGGCTTGTTTAGTAAACATACTTTTTTTGCTTTTGTAAATTGTGCAACTTTCTACTAAAGAATTCGCGAGATTTTTCATGTTAGACCGATTGGTCTGGAGATGTCGGCTCAGCTTACTTGAGATATACACTTGGGTGCTACAATTTTTAAATTGGGCTCACAGTGCGTTCTCTCTCGATTGTTTTCTTCTTTTGAAGTGAAGCCAAAATTTAAATAATTATCATCGTATTTACGATATTTTTGCTACCCAATCACTTGTGAATACTTGATCACTTTCGCTTGAAATATCGATTTGCTTATTTAAATCAATCTTTTTATTACTTTACGATTTTATAAAAACACAGAGACACATTGAAAAGTGGGCGTTCCTCTGATAGCGAGCGTCTTAAAAGCGTTTACTTTTCTTCCCGGATGTTTTCTCTTCGTTTGTTATTTAGAAACTGAACTGTGGTACCATATTTATACTAGCTCCCCCTCACTTACTTAGAACTTTCGCAAAACTTCAATAATTTCTACAAACTGCACGAAAGTTCTATACTTTTCTTCTACAATATTTTAAACCTTAATTATTTTATTTTTTTTAAGAATAAGTCAAGAAGAAAAATGTCGAAACAAAGAACTATTTATGGTATAAGTTTAATTAATGAAGCTATATACAAAGGATTGCTTTATTATATATGCTTGACAAACAACATTCTCGTATATATAGTGAATATTTCGTTTTGAAATTTTAAAAATAAAATAAAATTTGTGTTACCAAATGTTTGCTTGTGTCGATTATTATATCATGAGCGAAGCTACTATTTATATCGCATCATATAATGAAATTTTTCTTGTTCAATTCGATCCTCTCTATGATTTCTTTCAATACCAGATTAAAGAGAGTTGGTGAAACAGGATCTTTTACTTCGCTTCATTGTTTCTCTTCAATTTCTCTGTTGTTACTTCTTGAAAACGTACCTTTACTTTCTTACTTTTCAGTATCATTGCAAGTAGTTTTGTCAAGTTTTTGGTATTGTCAGTCTTTTTCATTCTTTCATAGACATTTCTACATTTATTACCTTAAACTAGTAAATTTAATACAAACTTTATATAGTTCTCTATGGTGTTTGAAACGTAAATGGCGCTTGCGACCCTCCACGTAAGCCCTCTATTCTACATTTCTTCCAAATTTGATGGAAAAAATGCCATGTCCCTCAGAATACAACCCGCTCAAAGTAGCTTGTCAGATAGATCACCTTGTTGGATCAGTAATTAGAAGGAAGTTATAAGTGCAAGAGAATCGACAAAGAAAGTTTATACAAAGTTTGTATTAAATGTGATAAATAAATATATTTCATTTAAATTTATTACGGCGTTATAATAAAAAAAAATAAACATGCAACAAAACAATAACAGAACTATAATAAGTAAACTGCAAATTAAGAATCAAATTAGCGGTAATCTGACAAAATTTCATTATTATATAAGCAAAAATTGGCTAACGCGATATTGATAACATTTACAAAAAATGGTTAAAACGAATAATTAACTCGCACCAGGCGGACAAAAAACACAGTTAAATAATCCACATGATCGTTTCGGAGGAAATAAAAACTCCGAGTATTTCCGCGGTGAACTTCTTACAAAGAGAAAAAATAGATTCCTTTTCTATTTAATTATTATGCTTAGATTTTCTTTAAAAATCGATAATCAGACTTCATTGTCTATACCTATTCTTTACAGATAAATTAACCAAACTTAAAACAGGAACAAGAAATGAAGGATCTTGAAGTATTCGTTAAGAGAGGATATAAAATTCATAAAGTAAGAAAAGATACCCATAAAAAAACTTTGTAATACGAGAGAATTAATTAGCAAAAAAATACTGAAAAGAGAAAGATTTCCCTCGAACTTGCACTAAAAAATTGATGTATTCTAAGTATTCTAGTATTTTATGTAAGTATTGTAATATATATTAAAATCTACTGAAGAAGAAAGAATAAAAACTTTTAAATTTTTAACTCAAAGTTAAATTAAATGAACATACATAAATATCCGTTAATTGTAGTTTTATATATGTACTTATATAAAATAATTTAAGAAATAAATAAATAAAAGTATATATATAACATTGTTCAAAGTAAAAAATTAAAAATGCTATAATATTAATGATCACATTTTAGTAAAGTGTAATGTATATGTTCTTGTATTCATTAAAACATACTCCTGAGATAACAAAACTGGTATCACTCATGAGTCCGTCCACGTCAGCATATTCAAACATCACGAATCGAACCTTAACGCTAATGATAGGAATTAGTTGGCCGTTCGATCCACCGCTAATACGTAGTTTAGTTACAAATTCAGCCTTCGGGGGGATAATTTACGAAATTACCCGCCATAACACTTCAAAATAAACAAGAAAACAAGCACACACAATCGCTGCCATGATCGTGGTCTGTTTATTTAAAAAATACATAGAGACCTATGCGTAAACTTCTCGGGTTAATGTTGCAACATTTAGAATTTCCTTTATGGGAGAAGCTGGATCATTATTTACGATAGGATATATCGGAATTATTATCAGAATGTACATAAGGTAGCGGCTCTATTAACACCTGTAGCATTCAATTTTTGAATGAATGTAAATAAAAAAATATATAAAACTTATGTTCTTATAACAGAAAAATATTTGTATTTGTATTACAGCTACTTAGATTTGGAACTCTGTCAGCTTTGATTATAAGTTTATTGATATTTTTAAAACAGTGGTCGAAGAAGTGTTGACGAAAGTATTTACACAATAAGTTCGTTTATAACCAGTCAAACTGTTTTAAGTTTCACATTAAATTTTCAGCCTAATATGCTTAAGGAAACAATTTATCAAGACGCAAATATTCATGCAGTGGTAGATCTTTAAATCTTCGAATATTACGGACTAACATTTTGGACGCGATTGCTTTCATTGCTTAGTCGCAAGTGATTGAACTGGTGAAATAAAAAATGTGGACATTTCAAAAACTCAGTATAGAGTGGAAATTATATTTTTAACAAAAAATTTTCTACTAGGATGGTATTTACGAAAAATTTTCTTCTCACTTTACAAGTGAAAGAGTAGACAAAGGTTTCCTATGGAACAAATATTTATTGAAATTGGTGCAAGGCCGACTAATAGAACTTCGCATAAGTAAAGATGTTACAATGTAAGAAAAGAAAAGCTACTAAGAAAACTGACTTAAGGTATACAACTTCTCTGTTAAAACGTACCTTTCACATGACTACTACTAAATATTGTACCTTATTTAGATAGATCACCCATTATTTAGTCCTGACGGAAGCATGTAGCACGATAAAGTAATCGTGGTGAAGCACCAACCCATGAAAGTACCTTTCACTTGAAAAATTATATTGTTCTGGAAAAGTTCGTATAGTTCCAAGATCATGCCAAAATGATATCGTATGATGCTTTCTTTTAAGAAGCATTGTTTGCACCTGAGAAGGTAATAATAATAAAATAAAAGAATAATTCCAATGTTCTAGCTATCGAACAAACTTGAAGTTACCTGAACTAATTGGCTTATGACGTACTTAAAGTGTTTTTTTGTTTTTACGAGTATAGAGGCGGCATAGCCGTCCATTCGGCGGGATGAATACGAACTTACTATACGCCTTGTTCTTTCAGACCATTGTGTTGGTTCGATAGATGAAAGTATAATTTTTTCTACACTTTCGCTGCATCGCAAAAAATATATTAATTCACAGTTCGGAAATGCGGTAATAATAATGATAATTTTATTTATTGAATTCTTACAACAAAATGTACTTTTCTTGTTGCCAGAAGCGCAAATGTCAAAATACAATAGATAAAACTTCTACTACATAAATTACAATTAAGGAATTCTTCCAGAATATAATGTTCTAATTCACGTAATAATTAATAAAGCAACCATTTGAAAGTATTAAGGTTGCGTATTTGCTTTAGTGAAGCAGGTAACTTATTACATAGACTAGCATAATTTGAACCCTTTTCGGTCAACAGTAAAAGATGTTTGGAATAACAGTTATAAGTCTTGTTCCCAGTACGGTAGTTATGTCCGAAAGCATTATTTTCAAACAAGTGTTTATCTTTGAATTAAAAATTTAACATTGAAAAATATAAATGTGAAATGCAGTTAAAATATTACTTATTTTAAAACGATCTCTGCAAGATTGATTATAAATAAGATGTAGCACCGTACGTAAAACTTTTGTAAGACGAAAACACGATTCAACTGAATTAACGACCTAAAATTTCGTATCTGTTGATATTAAATTTTAGGTGTGGTAACAAACATGAAAATAAATTACGTGCAGTACTTCCTTGCTAACAATCTCGCGGAGTAAACGGATATAAAAACACTAAGAACTGATTTTTTTATAAACTGTCGTTATGAACACTCCACTATTGATAAGCCCAAAAGGGTGTCTGAACTTAAGAAATAAGGTGGACGGATAGGCTGCCTGATAAGAATTAGATGCTAAAGACGCATCACAAGATGTGAAGTAGTGAACATTTTCATAACGCATGATAATCGATGTATTTGTAACAATTGAGCTTCATAATTCTTTAACATTTCTTTAATAGTATCATTTTCAGGGTACAATCATTGTTAAAGGCTTAATGCTAAACAAAAGATATTTATTTTATTTGGAATATTTTATGTATAGGGTATTTTTTTAAGAGCTTGAGAACTTAAAATGATAATACAAGGCAGAGATATTGTGGGAATGAAATTTTTTTATTATAATCTGGTAGATAATTTCATGGCATTTATTTTTTAAATATGATTTCCGGCATATGTCGGCAGCGACTACGAGTTACATGGTCCATTCGATCAGTCAAATTTTTGACTACTTTTTCCAATAAATCTGGCCGTATGACGTCAATGGTGGCTTGACTATTGGCTTCCAATGTTTCAAGAGTAGCTGGTCTGTCGGTAAAAACCAATGACTTAACCCCCACAAAAAGTAATCCCGAAGCATTAAATCGTACTAACGAGGGGGCCAGTGAACAGGAGCACTTATGGAAATAAAGTTGTCACCAAATTGATTTTGCAGTAAATCGATTTTTAAGCGCGCTGTATGGCAAATTGCGCTTAATTTTTGGAAACAAAAATTCAGTCAGCATGGCTCGATAGCGCTCGCCATTCACCGTAACGGCAGCTCCTTCCTCATTTCGAGAGAAATATGGACCGATGATTCCCCCAGAGGGTAAACTGCACCAAACAGTCAATTTTAATGGATGTAATGGTGAATCCTTAATGACTTGCGGATTGTCTCCGCTTCAAATACGGCAATTTTGCTTATTGACGTAGCCATTTAACCAGAAATGGGCTTCATCATTGAACACAATTCTTTGATAAAAATGCTCAAGTTCAGCCGGTTTCAAATAAGCCCAATCAACAAAACGAGACGCAAGCGATGGTCGTTTGGCTTCAATTTTTGCACGAGCTGTATTTTAGAGGCACGTAAGCCAAGATTCTTAAGTAAAATTTTCCACGTAGTCGAAGGACAAAGGCCAACAAGTTGAGAACGACGACGAATCGATATTTCGGCGTCTTGTTCAATACTTCGCGCTACAGCAGCAATTTTCTCTTCGGTACGCACATTTCTTTATATCGTTGATGGTTTTGAATCGAGAAGAGTAAAATTAGTGCGAAAACGATCAATAACTGCACGAATTGCTTGCTCACTAGGCCGATTATATTGACTGTAAAGTAAATTTCCACAATTTGGAAGCGTTGTTCTGGCGTCAAACGATTCATGACGACTTGCTAAATCTTACTGAATAGAAATGTCAACACAGTTTGGCATTATCAGCTGTCAAACCATAGTTATCAATATCGATAGTTCTCATGCAGCTTGAAAAACACCCATTATATTATGATGTATTTTATATATAAATTAAATTTATTTTTCTTATTATTCGTAAATTAATGCACATATACTGGCCGGCAGCAATTTTTGTCGCCGCGTACATGTCGTAGGTCAGAGGATCGAGATCGGTCTACCTGACCGATTGCGTCACGACTACTGCTCAGAAATTACATGACGCTTCCCAAGTAGATATCAAGTTGACAGTGTCGAACATTTTCACTCTACTGGGTACTTAGATTGAATGCAACGCGAGGTATATGAACTGTTTTTGTTCCGTATGTATTCGAACTGATATTTATATCGTACGTATGAAACTGTTTTAACTGCTTTTTTTTCTATTTAGTATTTGAGCTGCTATATTTATGCTTATAGAAATACACGCACATGTACTTCCGCATATCGGCCAGTTCCCTGTTCAAATAAAATTATATAAAACAGAGAGTTACCTTAACATATGCTATTAATACAAATGAGTTCGAAACTGGAGTGGAGACATACAAATTTGTATCTCCAGATATCGCAGCGGACAACAATACGCGGTTATGTGTTATCGCATTTATATAAATATCTTATACCGCAGCGGGGAAAACAAAGTGGTTATTGCATGTCACTATAAAACATACAATACGGCAGCGGAGCAGAAAGATAGCTTCAAGGTGGTCATTGCATGCTACTACGAAACATCCGATACAGTGGAGAAAGACAACGATTTCACCGCATAAATAAGTATCTGCATATAAATAGTGTTTACATTTTTTATATTTTGTTTGCTTAGCCGAAGTATCGACAAGCTTTAAGATATTGTAATAGGGCAGAAACTTAGCGGTTTCACTGCATAAATATCTGCAACTACAAAGTGGCCATTGCGTGCCATACGAAATATCCAATACTGCAGCGGAGCAAAAAGATAGTGGGGGAAACAAAGTGATGGTGTGACTTACAAACACTTCCGAAACAGCGTCAGAGCAAAAGATAGAGGTTTCACAGCATTGTATACAGGATACACAAGCTCTAAAATACTGTAGCGGAGAAAAGACAAGCAAAAGAGGAAACTTTCCATTTGGTTAACCTGAAACTACATCGGAGCAAACTATACTCCGTCGTAGCTCAGATAATATAAATTGGAGGATATGAAGCTGCTATGAACGCAATTAAAATGGAAGTTGGCGAGAGCCGGCACTTATTTAGACAAACATGAACAAATTGCAAGTAGTAATGAAATAAGCAAACTTTACGAAAAATACGTCCTACTATTAGACAAATTAGATAGCATTTAGAATCATATTGCATGAAGAAGAAATCGAATTTGCGAAACGTGAGGAATTTGAAAATAAATATTACAATATGACACATAATTTTCAAAAATGTTAACGAAATCTAATAGAGAAGCTTCGATAAATAATATTGAATGTTTAAATAATGATTTTCCTAAGTTCTTTGGTAATTATGAAGAGTGTCTCTCATTCTACGATATATTTAATTCCATAATGCATAATAATGATGCAATATCAGATTTACAAAATTTCCATTATTTGTTTGAATGGAGAAGCTGCGAGCATTTTACATTTCTTAGAAATATCATCTCGAAATTATGGGGACGTGTGACGAGTGCTGACAAATATTAGATGATGAACTAATATTATTTTGAGGTTTCGGTCGTGGTTGAGAAAGGATGTGTGTCTCGGTTTGGCCAGTGTAAGGATTGTTTGATATTTTGGAGTGGAAAGTGGAGGGTGAAATTTAGTTCGTCAGAAAGACGAAAAATGTTAACAAGTGATGGTGAAAAGAAAGAAGGAAAAAGCTATTGAGATCGGTTAATAATGACCGAAATTACGGCGTGATAAACGTGTAGGCATATCGCATGTGTGCATCACTTGTATAAGAAGTTACTTTTTTGCTTGCTTGTTTTGCGGGACTAAGGAGAAACTTTAACAAACAGCAGTGACGGAGAGGATTATAGTTTTCGACAGGGCGACTGGAACTGTGATCTTAGCGCCGTTATCAACAATACAATACGTGCGGGAAATACACGGACGGTTAAAAAAAGCAACAAAAATTAAGCGAAATTCTAGAGAGGCTTAAGAAAATGAAAAAAGGGAACAATAGAGTGGAGAATAAAATCGATATCATACAGGACGAGTTGGGCAAGCTTAAGAAGGAAAACGAAGAGTTAAAGGCTGAAAATGTATTGATGAGGAATGCAGTAAGGGCACAAGAAACTAGAATAGAAGAGATGGAGAGGGAAATAAGAAAAAGGAGAATAGTCATACAGGGAATATCAGAAGCAAGGAACGAAGATGGAGAGCAAATTAAAGACAAAGTGAGGGATGTCTTTAACAAACTGCAGGTGAAAATAGAGTTAGAGAACGATATAACAGAGATAAGAAGAATAGGGAAGGAAATAGGAAAAACAAAAGACCTATATTAATAGAAGTGAGAACGTGGAATCAGAAAATGGAAATTTTTAACAGAAAGAGTAAACTACGAGGGACAGAAGTTTTTATCCAAGAAGATTTTCCGAAGGAGATACAGAATCAGAGAAGAAGGCTAATAAAATATATGAAAACAGCAAGAGAACAGGGAAAAGAAGCGGTATTAATTTATAATAAACTGAAAATAGGTGGAAAATTATATACGCTAAGTCAACTGGAGGTACTAGACGAAAAAAAAAAAACAAGACACAAACGTCCAAACGAACTATAAGCGAAAGATCACCTAATGAAGCAGAGAAGAGGATTGACGAGCCAAGGACGTACAAAATTCTGAAAAGTACAACAGGCATTGGTGGGGTTCCAAAAAACTAGTATCGAACGAGAACAACAATGGAACGGAGAAAAAGGCAGCGATGAGGGAAACGAAAATGGAATTGCGAAATAATAAGAATGGGAAAACAGGGAAAAAGTGAGGGGTGTGAGAGAAAGGCGGGACAAATACAGACGGAAAAACATAATTAAGGTTAGTACATGAAGCATACGAACAATGCTACAGACAAGAAAGATGCAGAAAATAGCCGAAGAAAGCGAAAGATAGACATTTCAGCAATCCAGGAAACGAGATAGAAAGGGCAGGGCGAAGTAAGTAAGAACGATTTGATGTTAAAATACTCAGGTGCGGAAAAACAAGGACAGCGTGGGGTAGGCTTTATGATAATGGGGAAATTGAAAGAAAATATAATGGAATTTAAACCGATTAACGAAAGAATGGCCTGCTTAAGACTTGAAACCAGATCGTTCAATTTATCAATATTGAATGTATATGCACTAACAGAAACATCAGCAGAGGTAGATAAAGAGAAATTCTATGAATTATAGGAAGAAGAAACAGAAAAAATACCTAAGGAAGATGTCAGATTGATAGTGGGAGATTTTAACGCCCAAATAGGAAAGGAAGGATGGATAGAGAAGGTAGCAGGAAAGCATACAATTCAGGACAAAACAAATAACAATGGACAAAAACTATGCAATCTTGCCGCAAGATCGGACCTAATAATTAGCAGTACAAAGTTTAAACATAAAAAATGGCATGAGGTAACACGGGTGACACCGGATAAATTAAGGTATGGGCAGATTGACCACGTGCTGATAGCAAGGAGAACGCAGTCCTTGGTGCTGGATGTAAGGACATACAGAGGAGCAAATGTCGATTCGGATCACTTCATGGTAACAACAACAATTAGGCAGAAAGTAAAAAGGAAAGTAAAAGAAAAAAACACGTCGTACGGATGGGATATACAAAAATTAATTAACGAGCACATACGAAATAAATATGAAGCAAGTATACAAAACAAATTGAATGAGCAAACTGAAGAGGACATTGAATCACAATGGAAGAAAATAAAAGTATGTGTAAACGAAGCAGCAACAAAAATATAGGGGAAGGGACTCGTCAAAAAACAAGGGAATGGTATATTGAAATACGCAGAGATGCTGTACAAGAAAGAAACGAAATGAGAATAAGGTGGCTAAATAGTAATGAGGAAGAAGTTAGAAAAGAATATGAAAGAGTGAGAAAGGAACGTAAAAAGACAATAAGAAAAGAGAAAAGGAGATGGTTGGATGACAGAATGAAAGAGATTGAGCTGGAAAGCAGGAGAAGAAACACGAAATTACTATACAAAAAGATAGGAGAGCAGAATAAAGTATACAAAGGAAAAATAAACTGAATAAAAGACAAAGAGGGTAGAATAACGGAAAGCGAGCAGCAGTGCAAGCAGGTATGGAAGGAGCATTTTAAGAATTTACTAACCGAGAATGGGAATAGGGAGACAGAAGAAAAGGAAGAAGATATGGAATGCGATGGGCAAGATGTGATATTAGAAGAACCAACAAGAAGGGAGATAGAAGAAATAATATAAAAAAGTAGAAATGGGAAGTCGCCGGATAGAGATGGAATAAATGTGGAACTGCTTAAATACGGAGGGCAAGGATTAAAAGAGCATATATATCAATTGATAAGGAAAACATGGAGGGCAGAAAAATGCCGGGAGAATGGAAACACGGACAAATAATACCAATACACAAAAAAGGAGACAAGAAAATATGTGATAATTATAGGGGGATCACTCTATTAAATACTGCATATAAAGTATTAGCAACATTAATTCCAAAAAGGTTGGTAAGCACGACAAAAGGCATAATAGAACAGTACCAGTGTGGATTTACCCAAGGAAAATCAACAGTTGATGCAATACATATAGTAAAGCAATTGATGGAAAAAGCCCACAAGCATAAAATGGAAATAGAATTACTGTTTATAGATTTCCAACAGGCTTTCGACAGCATTAGAAGAGGTGAACTAAAAATAGCATTAAAAGAACTGGGAATACATCCCAAAATAAGAAAACTGATAGCGATGACCATGGAAAAGACAACTGCAAGTGTCAAAACACAGGAAAGAGAGACTGAAGAATTTGAAATTGATAAAGGAGTGAGACAGGGAGATTCGTTATCGGCAACACTCTTCAACTTAGCGTTACAGTACGTGCTACGGAAAATAAAGAAGGGCAGGTTAAGAACAAGAGGAGGGCGGATAGTGGCGTATGCAGACGACATAGTGCTGATTACAAAAAGAAGAAGAATAATAATGGAAATATAAGGTTTTTTAATAGGGATGATATGATTTTGAAGTGACATTTTGGCCATTTGTAATATGTCATGATCTGTGATTGGGTTTTCATTGTATTCAGTAGTGTTTACAATTTCATCATGGAGAAATATACGCAAGAACAACGTTTATAAATTATTCAGTTTTATTATCAAAGTAATCGTTCTTCAATTACAACTTTTCGTGCGTTTTTGCCATTTTATGGTCGTAATAATCGTCCAAGTGTGCTGGCTATTCGTCGAATTGTAAAAAATTTTGAACCTACGTTTTCTTTACATAATTTTCAAATGGCGATAAGACAAAGAACCGCTCGAAGTAATGCAAATATTGCTGCCGTTCAGGCAAGTGTTACTGAAGACCGTAATTTGTCGATTCCAAGACGTTCTCAACAATTGCGACTGTCTCAAACTACAACCTGGCCGATTTTGAGAAAGGATTTGAGTTTGCATCCCTATAAAATTGTTCTCACTCAAGAACTGAAGCCATTGGACCACCGCAAACGTCGTGAATTTGCTGATTTTGCCTTGGAACAACTTGAAAACGATAACGATTTTTTTAAGAAAATCATCTTCTCCGATGAGGCTCACGTTCATCTGTATAGTGTGGTAAATAAACAAAACTGTCGATTCTGGTGCGAAGAAAATCCACAAATTATTTATGAAAAACCATTACATTCACCTAAATTGACAGTTTGGTGTGGGTTTTGGTATGATGGAATCATCGGTCCGTACTTCTTTCAAAATGAAGCTGGTAACACCGTTACTGTCAATGGAGAGCGGTATAGATTGATGATAACCAACTTTTTATGGCCGACATTGGAAGAAGTTGATCTTGACAACATTTGGTTCCAACAAGACGAGGCTACGTGCCACACAGCAAATGCAACAATAGAATTATTGCGAGAAAAGTTTGGAGATTCGATTATTTCAAGAAATTGTGATATTGAATGGCCTCCAAGAAGTTGGGATTTAACACCATTAGACTATTTCTTGTGGGGTTATTTCAAGTCATTGGTCTATCGAAATAAACCAGACTCTCTTCAAGCTTTACAAGTCAATATTGAACGTGCCATTCATGACATACGACTAGATTTAGTGGAAAAAGTGCTCGAAAATTGGGTTCATCGAATTCATTCCTGCAGAAGAAGTCGTGGAGGCTATTTGAATGACGTTTTATTTGGAACTTAATTGTATCGATTGTACTTCACATTAAATAAAAAAATTTTGAATTTTCTTAATAAGTGTGTTTTTTTAAGAAATCATATCACTCTTATTGGAAAATCTGTTACTTGAGGAATTAAGCACACAGGGAAAAAAAATGGGAATAAGAATAAATGAAAATAAGACCAAATTGATGAAATTTGGTAAGGAATACACCAAAACGAAGATCCAACTGGTAGAGTATATTATTGAGGAAGTAGATAGGTTTAAGTATTTGGGAGTGATGATAGATAATGGTGGGGAGAGAGAAATAGAGGTCAAGGAAAAAATAGCAACAACGAATAGAGTAGTACAGGCAAATAAGAAGCTATTGAAGAGCAAAATATTAAGCAAAAGTAGAATGGAAATATATAGGACGATAATCCGACCAACTATGATGTATGCACCGGAAACACTCAGCATGACGAAGAAACAGGAGGAGGATCTGAGAATAATGGAAAGCAAAATATTGAGAGTAATACTGGGATCAGTGAAAATAGGAGATACTGAATATAGAAGAAGAACTAATCATGAGCTTGCACAGAAAATAGGGAGGACATAGTAAAAAAAATTAAACAACAGGTTAGGACATGTATGGAGAGCGGGACCAACGCAGTGATATATGAGGTTATGGAATGGAGTCTGAGAAGAAGGAGGAGAGGGAGACCGAGGAGTACATGGAAGCGAGAAGTGGAGGAGGATTTGAGAAGGACCAGAACCAGTAACTGGAGACAGAAAGCTTGGGAATAGAGAATAATGGAGAGAAGTCTGTGAAAAGATATAGGCTGGAAAAGGCAGCTGATCTCCCCAACATAAAACAGGTCTAGAGAACCGAAAGATGGCTTAACTCCTTCAGGAGTGTTACGCCATGATAATAATAACTAAAATATTTTAGAGCTCTCACAGCATTAAAACTTCCAATAGCGTACTGGGACAGTTTATTATTTGTTGCTCTGAAAAAGTTAGATAGTTGTTAAAAGAATGGGAGTCTCAGATACAATCTACAGAATTAGCTACATTACAGGAATTCATTAATTTACTCAAGCGAAAGGGTCAAACGTGAGAGCAATTTCAAAGGCCAGTAATGCTCAGCAAAAAGCATCTATGAATATACTTATAAAAAAGCTCTCAATTTCGTAATCATATTACAAAGGTAGCCACACCAAGTGTAGATGTAGAAAGATCTACTGCTTGACAGTTAGCAAAAGCACAGAGGAAGTTGAACGTAAAAACGTCTTCATTATCTAAAAGCTTTTAAACTCTGGATCACAATCAAATTTACTTACATGAAAAATGACAGACATTTTTAAGTATCTCTAAAAAAGACTAACGTGTCTCTATAGGAAGTAACGCAATACTCAAGAAAAGTCTCCGAAGCTGCAAAGGTTTCTATACGATCTATGATAAGCATAATAACTTCCAGGCAATATTAAACTACCTAATGCTAGAAAAAATATCGGAACACCTTCTTGTAGTATCAACAGCACGCGACAGTACCAAGAAACAATGAAACATTAAATTGACTGATCCTGATTTAAATATATCAAGAAACGTGGATATGTTAATCGGGGCTGAATTATTTTACAAACTTCAATGTGTAGATCAAATCAAAGTAAGAGATGAATGTCCTTATTTGAAAAAAACTGTAGTAAGCTGGATAGTGGAAAATCCGGCGATAATTGAATTGTATTCTCAAACAGAAAAATTATGCGAACAACATTTCACTGACACTGTAAAGAGAGATGTTGTGAACGCTTTGTAGTTTCTTTGCCCTTGAATAATAGAGTTATCCTCTTTGAGTAGCACTCAAGAATAAACTCTAAAGCAATTTCTTTCACTAGAGAGGAAATTACTAGTATTCATTATTTTTGCCAGAATATTTAGATTTATGACATATGAGATCAACAAATGCATTGAATGATGCAAAAAAGCTACATTTTTATCTTCCACATCATGCTGTTATTACCGAAAACAGTTTAATCACCAAAGTCGGGGTTGTTTTCGACGCCTGTTTCTTCACATATTTAAGGTAAACTGAGTACTAACATACAATGTAAAATTCTTAAGAGTTTTAAGCTTGAATTTAGTTTATTCTGTTTTGCAAAGTTTATATATACATACACACACACACACACACACACACATATATATATATATATATATATATATATATACATACCTATATACATACATTTTATCAGAAAAAAAATCGTTATTAAATTACAGATTCAGGTAAAGAAATTTTTAGGTAACTTTTAGTTTGCACCTGAGCTCTCTGAACACAGTATGTGTGACAGGAGAAGTCTATTATATTTTACATTGGTCACTCAATTAGTTGGGTCTATTGCCACCTGTAGTGTTCTTAACAATCGACAATCGCTCATGCTTCCGTTTGTCATGATTGCCAATGTAAAAGCACTGCCAATCACTTTGTTTAGTTGTCTAGTTTGTCCATTCTCATATTGATTGTTATTATTCTTCTTTAATTATGGATTATGCTTTGTAATCATATTTCGTCTAGTTTACAAAAAGAATGTCGGATAAAGTATTGTATAGTTTTGTTTAGGTGATACATAGGCAAGACAAAATTATAAAATTTTGAATATTCATTACCGAAAAGTTTTCTTTGATAAAAATATGAATTCAATAAATATTAACCGAAATTAATTCTTTCGATTGTAGATTTTCTAACCAATTTCCTGTATGTTCGTAAGGTACGAATCCTAAGTAGTCCAGTTTAGCAGACTTTGGGTTTCTTTTGAAGTATTTAATATTGTAATGCGACTTTTATTGCAACGATCAAATTTACAAAAAAGACGATTCATATACACATACATATATCTAATAAATTACAAATTTATTCATATAGAAATAGCCATGTAAATATTTGAACAAGATAGAAGTTTTAAATAAAATAGTGACATGCTGGTTTTTTTTGAAACGTGATTGGAAAATTCAGTAGAATTAAATATTTTAATCTCAGAAATGAATATAATATTACAGAAAAACATATTAGTAAATTATTTATTATTAATTAATTCATATCTTTTAATTTCATAGCTATGCCATACAAATTAAACGAAGTTTGGAATGTTTTTATTTGCCAATTGTAAAATGTTGACTAAATAGTAATGCGAATATGCGCGGCTTTAGATGCCTTACTAGTTTTTGTTTCAAATAAGAGAAGTTATATATAAATATTTTTTTCTATTTTTCCCTTTTATAAAAACAAAATATTGAAACTGGGGTTGTCTGGATTTTTTGTATTAATAAATAAGAAAAGAAACATATGTCAAGAAAATATATATATAATTGTACATATTCTATCGTACATCATTTAGAGTGATTATATTGTATATATGCATGGTTTTATAAATTCCATTTGCATAAATATTGGTAGATTTTGATTTTCATAGAATGGTTACACTTTTTCGTGTTTGTATATATTAATCGTTTGGCATTGTTTCGATCGTTTATTTGTGGCTTTTGTTGTTATTCTCTTTATAAATTTTTGCTTTTTGTTAAGGACATAACAATTTTATCTTTTAATACTAACGTTCAAGGGTGCGAACGTTTTTCATTATCTATCATCGTCAAAACGTCAGTCAAGGTTAACATTTTTATCATGAAATTATTAAAAATTACTACCGTAATTCTGAGTTGGTGGTCGCAACTTTAAGTGCGCTTACTCCAATTTTCGGTCGTAATAATCGCGCTTCCAGACAGGCTGTGCGTGCTATAATGGAGTCAAAATATTCACTATTGGATGTTCCTGTTCTATTGAGACAATACACTGACCGAAGCACCGAAAATGTCGCAGCCATAAATGCTTCAGTTCAAAATGAGCCGTAACAGTCGAACCCACGTCGTTCATAGGAGTTGGGATTCTTTCAAACCACGTTGTGGCGAATAAGTATAATGTGATATGTGGTTTTTAACAAGGTGATGCCACATGCCACACAGCTGGTCGAACAATTGATCTGTTAAAGGGGAAGTTTGGTAACCGTCTGATATCAAGTGGCCTCCTCGCTTATGCGATTTAACGCCGTTGGATTTCTTTTATTGGATTACGTTAATTCGTTGGTTTATGCCAACAAGTCAATAACATTAGAGGAATTCAGGGACAATATCGAATGTGAAATTGTCAACGCTCCGGCCGATATATGCGAAAGAGTGGTGGAAAATTGGCTCCAAAGAATCGATCGCTGCGAACGTGTCCGCGGTGGTCAGCTATCATTATGGAAGCAGTTAATATTTCTGTAAAAATATTAAGAAATGTTTTTGATAATATAAGAAGACGTGTAGACCGTGTAGACTATCTTGAATAGAGTGTCTTAAATGAGCTGGTGGTCATTTTCAATATCTATTATAGCATGAAGTGCTTTGTATTTTAAATAAGTTTTATGTTTCTTTTATTTTTTAAAAAAAATTTTCTGTTTCGCAAATTAATAAAGTAGGTAATATTCTGAAATTAAATTTGAATAAAACTATGTGACACAAAAATGCTTTGTGCTGTTAAATTGATAACTATGATTAGTTGTCAACTTGTGTCGTATAAACATTTTAAGCAATAAAGTTAAGTTCACCAATGGTAAACTTCAAAATCTAGCACTAAAGAATATCTTGATGTATATCTAAGTATTCTATTAACAACTTCAGATATATTGCTCACCCCGTCTTTTACATGGTTGTACTCAGATGAGTGAATTATGCATCAACTAGTCGTCTATATACAATATATATATTCTGCTTAAGCTTGTTATATTATGCTGTTAATTTTCCATTTCTTTTTTGTATATTTTTTCGGTAATTCAGTAATAGTAATTATAAAATCTTATAGTAAATAGCTATACAGTTGTAAAAAAGTGCTTCCAAAGAATATGAAAGCATCTCTAAAGATGTTTTCTTTGTAATAATTAACTGTATCAGCCTCTATACATATGTTTACGCTTCTAAGTGACTAGAGTGACGAAAATCTATAGCGAAGAAGTGTTGAATGTGCATCTGCATTATTATTCTGAAACTTGATTTTATTAAATATGTATTATGTAGCAAACATAAAAGTTTAGTTAGTCGAACAATGAATATATATAGTACGTGCGAAAAGTTCCGATACCGACTATTTATCAACGTAAAAATAGCGCTACCTATACATGAAGATTTCCGCAAAACAACAAAAGTCGACAAAGTGTTGTTATAAATATAGGAAAAGCGTTATTGAATTGTTTTTAATAATGAAAATTGTCTACGGAAATGATTCTTTACAACATTGCAAGATATTTGAGTAATATCGATCATTTAAAAATAATCGTGAATCAATGAAAGGCGATCCTAACAGAGAACAACTCTTGACTTTTACACTTAAAGGATTGTAAAGGTATTCGTGTTACTGTGTTGGTTGACTGGCATATTCAAATGTTGTGGGAGCAATTAAACAATGTAGGAAGCATTACACTATCCTTTATTATGTTTTGTCCAAAACAAGTGTGTACTAAGTTTTTTTCCCATACACCGATGAGCAAAAAGAAGTTGTAGAGTTGTGTGCAATTTCGTTGAATGGGCAAATAGCCGAAGATATATTTCTAAAAACGAATTATTATGTTTCTAGTATGATCACTTTATTAAATGAAAAACGTCAGAATGTTCGACGAAAATTAACCCGTGAAAATTCGTATTACATAACTACAAACTAAAACGATGCGTTTTTCGTTATTAAACTACTTTGAATTCGTTCTTCCTGTTCGAGCAGTCAATGCACTTTTTTATAAACATTCCAGATTACTGTTTGGAATGAATATGGCTAGTGTGATCATAGCTGTGCAATTCTGCTAATTGATTTCTTTTTCGTGACAATGCATCTACAGTCGCCATTATTTGTTACTCAATTTCTATTATAGATAAAATATTTATTTCAGTTCTTAACCACACGCCAAATTTTTTGGATACAGTTTCAGCTGTTTTTTCTTCCAAACTGAAAGCCGCGCTGAAAATAGAGCGTTTGGATGACTTAAAATCGATAGAAAGGAATTCATTGAGAATTTTGAAAAGCACTTCTGAACAAGATTATACACAAACATTTCAGGAATTCTAAATAGTTTATCATTTCTGTTGACAGAAGAAAATTAATTTCAAAATTTTTCAAATGTGTGTGTATGTATATGTATGTTCCTACATACAATACTTCTATAAGCACTGATTTTATGTAAATTTATAAAAGAACTGCTCAGAATGACAAATATAAATTTATATGATACTATTAAAAAATTAAATTAACTATTGTAGAGATATTGACTGGCAATCGCTTAATCCAGTAGTTATAACTAAGAGATACAAATATTTGATTAACTTCTAATTCCAAGCAAACGGTCCGAATGTTTTAAATCACTGTAATGCTTTTTAAAATATTTGTGATCAACGTGACGCTGAATTTTAAAATAACTCAGACCAAATAAGATTTCTTTAGTAATTCACATCGCATACTATTCTTACAGAACATAGATAGGAAATTTTGATAAATTTTATAGGGGTGGTCACAGTTTTAGGAGCGTGCATTGAATACTAATGTAGTTGTACTTATTACTAATGGTTTTATAAGTGGGATGCATAAAACAGTCTATTGTATTATTAAATTTATACTTTCAAAAAATAAATTAGATCACTTAGAGAAAAAGTAACGCATAGTTGATTTAAAAAAATGAAAAGTTGTATATTTTTGTATTGAAATTACAATGTTTACGATATCTACATATGTACATCTTTTCTTGAATTATTATTACACACACGCACACATACATACACACACATATATAAACAATTGATTCGTCAATACTTAATAGTTAATTTATATGTGTATTTATATTAAGTGCTGTCTTATATTTCTATTTTATTAGTAATAATAGAAACAGAAGGTACTATAAATATCCTTGATATGATATTAATACCAAACACATATCATAAGTTCAAACAGTGTGCTTATATGCAGAAAATGTACATCTAGTGACGCTACATTTGCATAATTAAAATAATCTTTAAAACAATTTTACGGATCTGCAGACGCACTTTCACAAATTCGTCTCAATGTGGCAAAATATGAATGCTTGTCTAAAAGATTTTCGAACTTTCTCATAATACAAGAAGTTTTTGCGTATTCTACCACGCATAGCTGTACCTGAACGTCTTTCATTCATGTTCTAATTTTTTTATTGACTCCACCAATCCGAAGTAAGAATAGTTTTTAATTCTGTTTTAACCTGACTATTTTGAAATCTTGTCTGGATTTGCCTGATAACTGCGGCTTCTTTCGGATCGAATTTTAAATCCACGTTCTCTACATCCTCAAAATATTTATAATATTAATACTCTGTCTGTAGTTGAATTTGATGGAGCCTGTGGTTGATTGACTTGATCAATAAGGTTGATATATAACCCCTTTCCACAATTAACTATTTGTAAATTCTGTATACGCATTTCGACAACCAAGTTGTCATCATCAGCAGACGCCAGGTGCGACACTTTGAAATTATCTGCTGATGATGACAACTTGGTTGTCGAAATGCGTATACAGAATTTACAAATAGTTAATTGTGGAAAGGGGTTATATATCAACCTTATTGATCAACTCTGTCTGTACCAGGACACAGTCTGTTTCTGTATGCATCTAACAAACACTGTTTCTCTATGCTACCTCAAGATAACACAGTTGAATAGCTTTTGCCACAAAACTGAAAGAATGAATTTTAAATATAACATATAACAAGTTACTACAATGTTTTTAAGAGAGCGTTTGGGGTACCATCACTCATAACAAACCAACTGTTATTGTGGTTTGTTGAAAGTTCATAATTTTCCAACTAACTTTGAAATTACTTTGGCAATATATTGTTGTACTCTTCTGGAACTTAGTAAAATTGTGATGATAATTACAGTAGTTACATTATACGTACTATAACATTAACAACAAAATTAAATTAGGATATCCACTTATTGACTTATTTGCTTACAATTAGTCGAACAATGGTTGTTTTATCGATACATCTAACTGTAACATTATTATTATATATAAACCTATTATAAAACAAGTACGTATCGCTCTCAATATACATACATACATACATATGTACATGCTAATATGTAATATCACACACTGGGAACACTGCAGATCGGGAGGGAGAGTGCTTCCCGTTGACCTAGTAGACCTAGAGTCGGACCAAGAAGGTTAAACAAAGCGTCATTATTAAAAATGATTACTATGTTTCATTTCCTACTTAAATTGCAATTACAAATTTTTATTTATTGGTAATTATAAACTTTGCCCAATCGATCAACATAACCTATATATACATATGTATATATATGTATATATATATATATATATATATATATATATATATATATATATATATACATATATTTGTGTATAATTATAAAAACCAAAGTCCTCAGATCGTTACATTAATTACTTTTCATTCCCTTACTCAAAAATACAATACTACATATTTATATAATAAAAATAGTGAACACTGTATTAAGGTTTCTGATTTGTTGCAAATTAATGACTCATTTATTCAGTACACAATGTTTCGTTATAATTTTTATAACTTCTTTAGGTCAGGAGTTTTACAATTAATTAATCATAGAAGAACCCACTAAAAATCTAAACCCTAAAATACTTACAACTTGAATACATACTGGCAAATAACTTAACACAAAAGGACACATTATGAATTTAAGAATAGTTTTTCACTTTGCATAAACATTTTATAATTATTTTTAAAATCATATAGATAATGTATAAATTGTCAAATTTACATGAAGAATAATTTGTTTGCTAATTCTTTGGGCGTAAAAAAATTTGTTTGTTTCAGTTAGGATATAGTTTGGAATATTTTATCAATTATTCTATTAAAATTTTAAGATATGGCATTCTTTTGTAAGTCATAGAGTTGTTAATATTAG
Source organism: Dermolepida albohirtum (assembly GCA_031893035.1). NCBI lineage: Eukaryota > Metazoa > Arthropoda > Insecta > Coleoptera > Scarabaeidae > Dermolepida > Dermolepida albohirtum. Next base: position 156,606 of record JAVIWB010001297.1, on the reverse strand, counting down.
AATCTTCAATTGAACCATTAAACGTATTGGACCTATAGATTTTTTATTTGTATTCAGGATATCTTTTATTTTTTAATATACTAAATAAGTTACAAAGTAGCTATTGCTTACATGAATAATTCTATTATTCATTGCGATTATAGTATAGAATAATCGTCGTTAAATGATTTTGATCATTATAATATATTATTTAAAGTACACTAGCAATATCTACTAACAAATATAAAGGTTAATGTTACTTTTCAATACGTTTACCCAACTAATTAATATAATACAAAGAAAAATATTCAACATTTGTTTGTAAAATAACGTAAATTCAATATATTATAAACCATAAAAGGAAAAATATATAGCCACTTACTGATTGTTGATGTAATTTACCATTGGTTCTATTGAAGCAATGGTAAATTACATCAACAATGAGTAAGTGGCTATGTATTTTTCCTTTTAAGATAGAGATTAAATACAAAATTATTATTTTGTTTTTAATCTCTATCTTTACACCAATTTCAATATTTTGCACTTTTTAATACATTATTTCAATTGTTACAAAATTCACTGTTTATCATACTACATCGGCATGGCATCAATTTTAATTAATATATTAACAATCTTATTGAATATAATGGATATATTCATGTTTATCTAAAGTGATTTAACTTTCTAAAAAATTTTTGTTATTCAGTTAATTCCTATTAGAATAATGTCAAAAGATTACTTGAAACATGAAAGTGATGAAACTTATATTTGACTTTGACTTTTAGAGACTACAATATCCATGCTGCAATAACGACTTCAAAAACTTGAATGATCGTAATAACGACAATAATTATATCAAATTTAGACTTGTACATAAAGAATATAGCTTTCTTGTGAGGTTAATTGCTCTCCGTAGAGGTTCTTGTTGAAATGTCGTAGGCAGAACATGATAAACCTACCTTCGATTTTGCTAGGTATTTAGAATTTTGTTGGAGCTATAAGGAAGTTGACTCACATTGCGTGTCCTTCACGTAATATATACGAGGGTAGTTTGACAAGTAGTGAGAATGGAAACGAATATTTTAAATATAAAATAATTTTTATTTTTCAATATATTCTCCTAAAAGAGCAATACATTTATTCCAACTATGCTCCAATGCCCTTATGCCATCTCTAAAATGCGATTCCGGAAGGCTTGCAAAATACTCATTTACGAAGATGATAAGCTCGTCGTTAGACGAAAATTTCTTCCCACCTAGTGCCGTTTTTAATTTTCGAAAAACGTGGAAGTCGGAAGGGGCTAGATCCGGCGAATAAGGCGCATGCGGTACTAATTGGAAATGCAATGGATTTTGGACATCGCAACTGTGCTGGTATGCGAGGGAGCGTCGTCTTGGTGAAACAGAATCTCTTTCTTTGCCATTCCTGGCCGTTTAGCACGAATTTCAACATTTAATTTTTGTAGAAGTTCTGCATAATATTGTCCGTTTATTGTGGCATCCTTCTGAAGATAATCAATGAGCAAAATGCCCTTTGAATCCCAAAAAATTGATGCCATATGCCGATAAAGTGGTTTTCGCTTTCTTTGGAGGTGCAGAACCACGTTCTAACCATTGTTTCGACTGTTGTTTAGTTTCAGGTGTACTGTAGTATATCCAAGTTTCATCGCAAGTAACAAATCGCCTATAAAAATCAACCGGATTCCGCTTATAAAGGTCCAAACACTCATTAGAAATGCGCAAACGAGAGAACTTTTGATCAGTCATAAGCAATCGCGGCACCCATCTTGCCGAAAGCTTGGAAAGGCCTAATTCTTTCGTTAAAATGTGGTGTACGCGTTCTGTTGAAATGTTTACCATGTCTGCTATCTCTCTCACTTTCAGTCGTCGATCTCGCGTAATAATATTATGGATTTTTATAATCATTTCCTTAGAAATCCCGATTTTGGGTGCTCCAGAGCGCGCTTCGTCAACACAGCTTGTTCTACCACGTTTAAATTCATTTACCCATCTACTTATTGTGGCGAATGATGGAGCAGATTCATCTAATGTTTCCCGTAACTCATCTTTTATTTCGGTAGCTTTCATACCCTTAATTACGAAATATTTAATCACCGCACGATACTCTACTTTTTCCATTTTAACAAAACGACCTGTTGCTTCTTTTTCAATTAGCTGTCAAAAATAAACTAATCAACCGATTTATCTAAATATCGGAATGTAAACATATAAATAGCCAACCTAATTTTAGTGCATTTGTTTTACCAATTAGAGCGCCACCTATGTGTCATTCTCACTACTTGTCAAACTATCCTTCTATATATATGTAAATATTGTCTAACAATATTTCAATCTTATCATTATCCTATTGATAATATTGTCGCATAATCACACAAAAAAGTACACGGTATAAATAATAAATAAAAAAATTAGACTACAGACGTATGAAGTATGTTAGAAATGTTCCAACAGGCTAGTACCAAAGTTTTAGTCTGCAGTTCGAACATTCTCTCCTGGCTAGACCATCTAAAACCGTAGGATGGTACTTTCATGTAACATTGCATTATAACAAGGAAGTTGCACACAAATTTCGTAAACGCTAATAGACATAGAAGATGACATGTTCCGGAACGAAGATTTTGTTAAGGAGTTAAGTAAACAACATAAATAAAGATTGGGTATATATCAAGTGAATATTTAAATATCATGCTATCGTAGTTTTTGTAAATAAATATACATATTTTGTTAATTAAGTCGGTTATATGTAACTTCATTAGATATTCACTAAAATATCAAGAAATACTGATATAACAAAAATCAGTGATCATGAGTTAACAAATACAAAGAACTTAGTGGAATTATATACACCTGTAACAACGTATTTCCTATGCTTATGAAACTTTATGTGTTTCTTTTATCAATTGTTACTGTTTAAAACCTATAAAACTATAAAATGTTAAATCGAAAAATAGTTTGTATGAGAGTTGATTACTTTTCCATGAAGAATAAAGGAAGTAGAAAGTCAATACGTGTCTATTAAAAAAAAATTAAATTCAAAAACAATATTTTATTTTTAAAAAAAAATGTTAAATTAATATTAAAATGAAAACTTCTCATAAATAAAGATATGATATGAAATTCACTTCAACCTTTGAAGTCAAGTAACTTAGAATTATATTAGACACATTTCTTTGTTTTCTTTTTGTCATATATAATTGGATTGAATATTAATTGTATAATGTAAAATTGAAATTTTTACCATTGAGCGAAGTGGAAAAAAATGTATATTCAGAGGTCTTTACAAAATACATTTTGCAATATATGCAAAATCAAATTTTGAACGCTTATAATAATGATAGATGCGAGTTACCCTGTTAAAGATTAACAATGTTAAAATATATATTTTCTTTGGAATGCATTTTATTTATATTATGCGTTTTATCTATATTATTATAATGTGTTTTATAAACATTATTGTTTGATGTATGTATATATGATGTATTTTGTGTAGTAGTTATATTTAGTTTTCGCATTACACTTAAAATAACGCACATACTGGTCTACAGTAACTTTTATCGTCGTGCACACATTGTACGTCAGGGGACAGAGATCGACTTACCTGTCCGACTGTGCCACTCTTGCTGCCGGGTAGTTGCATGACGCTTCCCCAATCGGTGCAAGGTTCCAGAATCAAATATTTTCACTCTATAGGGGGTGCATAGATACCTCGATGCGTTGAACGCGAAGCGAGGTATTTTGAATTGTTTCGTTACGTACGTGTTTGAACGGATATTTATACATACGTATAGAATAATTTGAACTGCTTCTTTTATATTTAATGTTTGAACTGCTATATTTATACTTGTAGAATGATATGCACATGTATCTCCACATACCGAACAGTTCGTAAGTCTAATGAAAATAACAATAATAATGATGATTAACGTAATTGTTGAAACTAGTAGTTATTGATTTAAAGAGAAAGCTGTAGCCTTTGAGGAATTGAAATTAGGACATGCTGTAATAAGCCCTGGGTAATTAATTATATTGTGGTTTATTTCTATTTATTGTTTCCTATTCATTGCAATTACTCAATTCGGAGAAATATTGGTTAAACAACTTGCAGGTTTAAGATACCTAGCCAAATACTCACAGAAAACTTTCCATGGTGACCAAATTCCCAAATAGCACTGCAATTTTTATCACCGCAAAAGTGAAAATTATGACTGTTGAAGACACAATCTTTTGTGAACATGTACACGTCACTCCATAAAATAAGTGATAAAATGTTTCAGCGTTCTTGAATTTTGTTTAACTTTGTGTTGCTAAACATTATTCTTCGCAGATTGTCATTTTTGTATAACGGTCGTACTTTTTTAACATGAACAGGTCTTAAAAGACACTGAAAGACCTATCGTCTTATTTGGAATATTCATTTCCTGTGCTATTTATCTACTAAAACCAAAATTCCTTCTTCAACTTGGATCGTACGATGATATCTTAGTCTACATGCATCACGTTGATTGGGAACAAATGTCCCTGTTTCATGTAATCTTCGATCCAATCTTCGAAATTGATAGAATGGTATTGCCGGTGTGGATACCGTATTCCATATTCGTCTTTGGCCAAGTGTGCATTACTATTGCAAAACCCATATACCATATTCATATCAGCATATTCGTTGAAAGTGTATATTACCAATTACTTGGGATATCATAAAAATGATGTAAATAATGGAAGCAAAAATAATGAACGTTAAACCGATAAACGTAAAAATTTGATAAATTATTATTTTTAAATTACAGACATTATTCCGGGCCAAAATTGCCATATGTACTTTAATATAAAAAAATAGTTAAAGAAATGTTTAATAACGCAAAAAATAGGCATAGAATGATTAATTACAGAATCGTCCTACCTAACTATATATGTACGTCATGACATTCAAGAATGGTAGATAATATAAGTTATAAGAGAAATTAATTTCATACTAAGCATTTGAAACAAATCAATGGTATATAAAAGAAAATTGAAAATTAGACACATACTGCATATATACCATAATACCATATGAACCGAATATGAAAAAGTATTGATATATTTTAAAATGAAAGAAAATAATACTAGAAAATCAATGCAATATATATAATCAATATAATATACATACATATATATATATATATATATATATATATATATAATATAAAATATAATGTAATATAAAGATTCCATATTTAAATATTAGAAAGAGATAAATTATGTGTTTTTTAAAATAAAACCTATTCATATGTTTGTAATTATGAATTTAGTTAATATTCATTCAATAAACGTATATAAAGATGATAAGAAACCTAAAATAAATTAAGTTTAAATTAGTATAACGTAACAACAGTATTGAATGGAGGTAATTACATTATGTAAGTAATGTCGTAAGAACGAAATTTGTTCTTTTGTTGATTTAATTGATCTGTGTAAGTGCGCGAATCTTCGTTATAAAATGAACTCGCATAAGGACAATTAAGTCAAAAAATGGTGAAATTACAACTTTTGAACGACCGGGTATGAGTCACGAATATTAAAATGTAATGTAATTTGTGCACACGTCGAATCCACGCTCATCTTCTACGTGCGTTAGACACCTACACAATTTTGTTCTCACAATTAGTGGGATAAAGAACCGATTTTTGGCAAAGATTGTAAATGAAAGTCGGAGTACGTACCTTTGAGAAGTTCGCTTTAACCGCCTACTCTATTCTATCTAGCAATAAGCAACCCCAGAACGGCCTTGAGGTGTTCGCTTTTCTTCTGTTTGCCCGTCCTCCGCCAAGCACCGGGTTACATTTAAGGTAGCCGTATTTGGTTTCCAATTCTGCAACAAGGAAACACCGGAGCGCTCTTGAGGTAAGCGTCGATTTGCCTTCGAGATAGAGGCCTTTCTTCAACTTCCAACCTTGCTTCTAGTTCTCTTCAGATTCTCCGCACTAAGAAAGTGTGCCTACACTAGGTGTTGCCATCGTTCCATGTATCTTCATGAAGGGTAAAAATAAAAGAAAGAATATACTGTCATTATGATAATATGAAATTATACATTTTTTCAAGACTTTTAATGAATGGATTAATAATGCTAAATTAAAGGAAGTGACACTTGTGAAAGTATATAATAGCTATAAAGTCTGTAGCATATATTCTAATACCGCATGTATTATTGATGTCAAAATATACTGCCACCAATCTGCTTTCAAAGAAAGAAATCTGCCTTCCATTATTGTACCAGATATATGCATCACAATATGAAATTGTTATGAACATGTACTAATCTTTAATATAATTTTAGGATTTTAAGATCATTTATACAATTAGAGGACCATAACAATTTGTTAGGTAATTATGAAACTATAATAAGTATATGATTATAATATTCAGTTAAGGTGTTAAATATGCTTTAAATAATACTTCAATTAGATCGTAAGTATAATGTCAGGTTTCAACATTTCTATTCAGTAAGGTTTGGCAAGTCATCATGGATCGTTTAACACTAGAAGAACGGTTCCAAAATGTGGAAATTTACTTTAAAAAAAAATCTGTTCGCGAAGTTCATAGAGGACTCCGTTGATTCTACGGTCAATATAATCGACCTAGTGAGCAAGCAATTCGTGCAGTTATTGATTGTTTTCGGACTAATTTTACTCTTCTCGATTCAAAACCGTCAACAAGACAAAGAAATGTGCGTACCGAAGACAACATTGCGGCTGTAGCGCGAAGTATTGAAGAAGACGCCGAAATGTCGATTCGTCGTCGTTCTCAACTTGTTGACCTTTGTCCTTCGACTACGTGGAAAATTTTACGTAAGGATCTTGGCTTACGTACCTATAAAAAACACCATCGTTTGCGTCCCATTTTTGCTGATTGGGCCCATTTGAAACTGGCCGGAGACGAGTATTTTTATTAAAGAATTGTGTTTAGTGATGAAATTCATTTCTAGTTAATACGTTGATAAGCAAAATTGCCGTATTTGGAGCGAAGACAATCACCATTACATCCATTAAAATTGACTGTTTGGTGCGGCTTGCACGCTGGCGGCATCATCGGTCCTTATTTCTTTCGAAATGAGGAAGGAGCTGCTGTTACGATAAATGGCGAGCGCTATCGAGACATGCTGTCTGAATTTTTGTTTCCAAAAATTAATAAGCTAAATATCGACGACATTTGGTTCCATTATGGCGCAACTTGCCATAAAGCGCGTTTAACAATCGATTTATTGCAAAATAAATTTGGTGACAACTTTCCAGAAGTGGTCCTGTTCACTGGCCCACTCGTTCGTGCATTTTAACGCCTTTGTATTACTTTTTATGAATCTATGTTAAGTCTTCGGTTTATGCCAACAAACCAGCAGCTCTTGAAACATGGGAAGCCAATATTCAAGCCACCATTGACGCCATACTGCCAGATTTATTGGAAAAAGTAGTCAAAAATTGGACTGATCGAATTGACCATATAACTCGTAGCCGCGGCGGGCATATGCTGGAAATCATCTTTAGAAAATAAATGCCATGAAATTATCTACCAGATTATAATAAGAACAATTTCATTCCAACAATATTTCTGTCTCGTAATATCATTTAAAGTTCTCGAGCTATTAAAAAAACTCTCTCTCTCTCTCTCTCTCTCTATATATATATATATATATATATATATATATATATATATATACACATATATACGCTTTAAATATTCAGAACAAGGTAGACAAAAAAATTATAAATTGCAAAAATCTAACAATGCTGATAAACAAGAGCTGTCTTCCTAGAGTGCAGCTGCCAGTCTGTCCAGACGGAGACTGACGTCGGTTACTCTGTAAATGGAAATGAATAAGAGAGTGCCACTTTGTTTGAAGAAAAAAAGTGACACCTGTATATAAGTAGGTAGAGCGAGTAACAAGAAATGTGGTACGCTTCCTTGTTATCAGATATCTTGTATATTGGAAAACTCGTTGACAGATCAATAATAAATAAAACAACGAAATTCCGCTTTTGACTATTAAAAAAGCGAACGCATCAAAAATTGCTAAATTTTAGAAAATTCAGCATTTACGGAAACGCAAAAATCAAGAAATATATTATAATTTGAAATAAAATAAAAAAATAAGAGGCTTACTCACTAGTTATCTGAAATATCTGATTACAAGAAAGAATCAAAAAGAATAACAGTATTAAAATAATTTCTTTGGAACAGATCTAGTGCGGTTACATCAATTATAAGTAGAATAACACAACCTTCTAAAATTGTTTGAAACGCCATGCTACCTTATGTTATAGATGACATCTAATTTAAATTACGTCTTGTCCAAAAAGAAAATAAAATGTAGCGTAGAATTATAATTTAATTAACTTCAAAGAAAAAGTTTAAGCGCGAAAGAAAATTCTGAATAACTGCTAAAATTAATTTGGGGGTATAAAAGATCGAAAACTTATGTGAGTTAGACTTTATTTATAAGAAGAAAAAACTTCTTGACTAACTACTAAATTAATAAGTACAGAAAACGTAACTTCTCACAAATCGAACTCTAAATAAACTTACACATATGTATAAAAAATTGCAGGACCACTTAGTTGCATTTCTTTTTCTAGATTTTTCTTCCTTCCTGACCTGGGGTCAATTCCGAGTTTGATGGCTCTACAATAACATTTTGTAAATTACGAGTTACGTAAATACCTCCAAATTAAAAAAACTATGACGAAATGGACAAAATTGCGACCTGTACCAAGGACATTTTGCAGGATAGAAAATCCAAGTCTCTCAAATTTGTCAATAAGTCCTCTATCCCGATGTATTATGTAATTACTAACAAATGGAAAAAAAACACTAAAAGTTTAATGCAACAGTAAGAGTTAATTTGAGCACAATCTAATATGCATTCACAAAACACCTGCAAGGCAATGCGTACAAAAATATATCCCCGAAAAGTAGATATCGAAACACATCAGCGCTCAAAAGAATGTAACAAATGAATGAAATAGAAATCTCGAAAAATCATTAAGAAAAGAATCGAATTAATGATCCAAATGATCTTAATTCACACATGAAGAAACAAAATCTATATGAAAAGCGAACAAAACATATTTATTTATATATATACATACACACATATATTATATATACATACATATATATATATATATATATATATAATAATGATATACATATATATATAAAGTGTGATTTGTAATCTATGAAATACCCTGTATAAATAGACATATTTGTAAATTCTCCGTAATTATTTTTATACCGTTTACTAACCCAGAACTATATATATATATATATATATATATATATATATATATATATATATATATATACATATTATAAAGTATTATTTAGTCTTGATAACCGGCATATGTTTAAAATGGCTATTCAGCAGCAGAAATCATTTTGTGTTCTCGAATTTGCGAAGTGCAATTCCGTGATTACAGTGCAACAACGTTTCAGGTTGAGCTACCAAATTGATCCTCCGAATGGGTGGAACATTCGCAGATGGTATCGACAGTTTGTAGATAAAGGATGTGTATGTAAAGGAAAGAGTCCTGGCCGCCCTCGTGTTTCTGAAGAAAATGTTGCACGAATTCAAACTACTTTCCAACGTAATCCTTCAAAATCAACTCGTCGTGCCAGTCGGGAGTTACAACTGCCTGCAACAACAATTTGGCGTGTTTTGAGACGTTGCTTGATTATGAAGCCGTACAAGTTACAGCTGTTACAAGCTCTGCGTCCTGATGACAAACGTAAACATGGGGTATTTTGTAACGAGATTAATGGTGCTATTAACAATGATAATACTTTCACACAACGCCTCACATGCAGCCATTGAACATATACGAGATTTGCCTAAAATCAATGTGTTTTGTGCGATCACCCGATCATCTGTTTACGACCCATTCTTCTTTGATGGAAACACGGTTAACGGGCAGCAGTATCTCGCTATGTTACAAAACTGGTTATTTCTGAGACTGCACGAGGACAACTTCATCTTTCAACAAGACGGGGCACCCCCTCACTGGAGTCGCCAAGTTTGTGAATATCTGAATGAAACTCTACCGAACCGTTGGATTGATCGTCAAGGAACTGGCGACTTAATGTCTCAGCTGGATTCCACGGTCACAGAATTTCACACCCTGTGACTTCTTCCTGTGGGATTTCGTTAAAGACAACGTTTATGTACCACTACTCCCACAGAACCTGGAAGAGTTGAAGACCCGGATTCGTACTGCTATAACATCAGTGACGAAGGACATGCTTGCTCGAGTATGCGAGGAATTTGAGTATCGATGTGATATTGTTCGTGTTGCTGATGGGGGATATATTGAACATCTGTAATCTGAACTTGAGAGGTTCGTAAATATGTGTGTAAAGTTTCATATTTGTATGTCTTAAAGTTTAATAAATATACGCATTCGAAATACGTATATCCTTTTTGAAACACCTTGTATATACTTATATGCCAGTTTGTATATATTGTACAAAAGTAATAGTTTTTATTAACCAATTTAATGATTTTTGATATGTCAGCTTTTATATTATTTTGTGAGGCTTAAAAATGACTGTAGACCGTCATTTAACTAAAGAGTTTAAAAAAGCCGATAGTTTCGACCAAATTCACGACCAACTTTTGCGAAGAACAGTGAATGTCAGTCCAGTGCCTTATACTTGAAACAGCTTCATGTTTTTATTAGCCAACCAAAAGATACGTTAGCAATGGCTTAGTGAAAATTTTATGTTTGTTTAAGTAAAGAACTTAATATCGAAAAACAGAAAAAATATAAAATTAAAGAATTTCGATAATTGATATAATTATTAAAAAATTGTTTGGAGTACGACAAATATATAGTAACTTAATATACACATTTACAAAATGTCTCAAGATCGATTCTGAAAGTAGTTTAGAAAACTAAATAATAGATTCAATTTGGTATATTGTGAGAATATATTGTAGATAGTAGTATGCTTTCGATTTCAAAAGTATTCATAGATAAATATTTGTTAGAATTTTTATGGTATACATGTAATAATAACACGATATTCAATGAAAAATTGTAATATGAAGTTAAAAGAAAAATTTTGTTAATTTACTACGTTTTTGCGTATCACTTTTATACATATGTATGTAGACTCTTTTATATGTATGTGTATACATAAATATTTTTGAAAGATTTTTTGAAGCCATGATTAGATTTCTAGCAAAGAATCAAAAATGGATATATTTATTAGAATAAATAGATACTGACAATGCATGTGGCGCTCCCAATTTAATTTTGGTACCCTAAATATTGCCTTAAACACATTTTAATTGTTTGACTATTACAAAATCGTTATCTGCTCGTTCTTCTTTATATAATATATCTGATGAAACGAACTTGTTAATAAAAAAGCAGGGTATCAATATAAAAAGGGCATTAATTTGATTTTACTTTGTTCCAACTATCAAATTGCCAGTGCAATTGGTTAATGTACATATTTTAACACATTAATGGCCAACGAAATGATAACATTCCATCTGAACAAGGTGTGATTTGTAATCTATGAAATACCCTGTATAAATAGGCATATTTGTAAATTCTCCATAATTATTCTAATACCGTTTACTAACCCAGACCTGAGAATCTTTAGAAAGGCATTAGTAGTTCGTGTTACGACAGGTTTTCTTGAACAACTAAAACATGGCATTATTTAATACTAATTAGTGAGACAGAGAGCGACGGTAACATCTCCGTTGTTAAGTGATAGTTGTAATTTGGCCGTAAGACTTGCTTGTTTCCTTTTTCTTTGCCTGGAATTTATTCAAACGGTTGTTTAACTATTTGGCACTTTGTTGAACTAGAATGAAATAGTTATTGAATGAATTACATATACGCAGAGTAATGATAAAATGTTATGTTAATATTATTATACTACATACTATTCTGGATTGACAAAATACCTATAAAAAATAAAAACAAATCGCGAGCAACTAAATGGCATGCAATACTTCCTTTTCTTCTTTACAATAAAAATGCATTTTAACATATCTTTAACTGAAAATTTTGGAACTTAAAAAATTAAAATTGTCACTTAAATATTATACATAAATATTGAGTTGGCAACTAAGTACTTTCGGTTTTGTAGTATAAAATAAAACACTTTTTTTTAAACAAAGAATAGTTTTTAATCAATTATATATTTTCCATTTTGCTCAATGACCTTTTGCCATCTTTCTTTCAGCTGCATGATTCCGCGCTCATAAAATTTCTGGTCCTTATCAGCAAAAAACTGAACCAGGTGCGAGTGAAGGTCATCGTCATTTGTGAAAGTTTTACCATTCAAAGAATTCTACAAACTTCGAAATAAATGGTAATCAGATGGTGATCAGGGCTGTATGGGGGATGTGGTATCACTTCCCAGCCAAGCTCCAATAGTTTCCCACGAGTTGCCAAAGATGTGTGAGGCCTTGCATTATCTTGGTGGAAAACTACACCTTTCCGATTTGACAATTCTGGCCGTTTTTCTTTCATTGCTTCATCCAGTTTTATTAATTGACACTAAACTTTAGAATTGATCGTTTGGTTCCTTGGAAGTAGCTCAAAAAACACAACACCTTTGTAATCCCACCAAACTGACAGCATGATCTTTTTTGGATGCAATTCAGGTTTCGATGTGGTTTGAGCTGGTTTATCGTGTTTGCTCCATGATCGTTTTCGAACTATGTTACTGTACAGGACCCATTTTTCATCACCAGTGATGATTCTTTTTAAGAAAGGGTCGGTTTCATTTCGTCTAAGGTGCATATCGCAAAAGTTGATTCTTTGTGTTAAATGAATTTCTTTCAATTCGTGAGGTACCCAAATATCAAGCTTCTTAACTAGCAGACATTTTAAATGTTTTTCAATTATTGTGTGCGATACATGTAGCCTCTCCTCAACCTCTCGAATAGTTATATGACGATCTTCTTCAATTATGACTTTGATTTGGTCATCATCAACTTCAGTAGGCCTACCAGAACGTTGCTCATCTTTGAGGGAAAAATCTCCAGAACGGAATTTTTTATACCAATTCCGACACGTGCGCTCTGTTAAGCAATTAGCACCATAAACTTCACATATCTTTTTGTGAGCCGCAGCAGCTATCTTTCCTTTACGGAAATAAAATAGTAAAATATGTCGAAAATGTTCGTTTCTGCACTCCATTTAAAATTAACCCACAACTAATAGCTTTAATAAAAATCACGCACTACTTGCTTCTGAAGTTACGTCAATGTGACTAGTATCACGCGACAAACGGTAAAGTACAGCACTAACATACGTTATACAAAAAATAAAGCAACGCTCTCTATCAGTAAAAACCGAAAGTACTTAGTTGCCTACCCAATACATTAAATTTATCTATATTCTTATTATATGTTGTAACAAATCGTTAATTTTTATAAATTAATTTAGATAAATTTATATGAAATAGCAAATTTTGAATGATATGCTAAATAAATGATGAAATAATGTACTTACAGCATGTTACTTGCCGCGTTATTTCAAATGATATGGAATATTGCAAAAATTTTCCTACAAATTGCTGTGTATCTCATAATTACAAGTACATACTATTATGAGTAATATAGCAATATAAACAATATGCGCAATATGTGACTGAAATTGAGAAACATATTAATGTTATAAAACAAACATTTTTAAAATCGTTATCACTGTACATGTAAAAGTAAATGTACATTTTATTCTAAATATAGTTTTATTTTTTCCTTAAAACTAAACGACGAAATAATAAGAGTGTAACATCGTCTTGAAATATATGATATATGATATCAAGTTCGAGTAGAAACAAAGTTTTTTTTAGAATACATGGTTAGGGGATTATAGCGAAAACGAATAATTTGTAATATGATTTTATGTATAATTTTTAATTTTTCAAATCTATAGTAAGTTTGGTTTTTACAACACAGGCATAATACTTTTTACAAAAGAAAGTATAATCTTTTTTCATGTGCAATAAACCTTGTGTGGAGATAAAGATTTGATTGATACATCCGCGCAACATGAATAGGACCACCCGACTTGTTGCAAGCTTTCTGTGGTTTGAAAAACAATTCACTTACTAAAAATACAATGCAAGTTTGTAATGGTATGATATGGCAAATAATACGCATTATTGCGCATTAGTGCCTAACGTTATGCATTGGGTGACGTAAGTACTACATACATATAAAATGCACCGCGCCGGTTGGATACGACCAGTATTTAATAGTAAGCTACCGGATGAGTGTCGAGTTACAACGTGTATCCGGATAAACAAACATCTGTAATTAAGGGTATTGTGCAACGATGGGACGACAGAAGTGCTTAAGTATGGAAGAAATTGGAAAAATTAAAGCGTTCCATCAAGAAGGGTATTCCTCAAGGGCTACTGCAAAGAAAATAAGTCGATCACACCAGGTTGTGAACAATTTTATTAGGGATCCCGAGAATTATGGAAAACGTTTTAAAGGGCGAACAACATCCGTTACAACTAAGAGAGAACGTCGAGCCATATTACGCGAAGCATCGAATTCGGCATTAACGGCAAGACAAATCGCGAATAACGTTGGAACGAATGCATCGGTAAGAACTGTACAGAAGTTACTGAAGACCTGTCCGCATTTAAAACGTTTGAAAATTAAACGACGGCCTCCTTTAAGGGAATTTCAGCGCACTGCACGTCTTCAGTTTGCTCAAGCAAAAATGGGGTGGACAAGAGAATAGAAAACTGTTATTTTCAGTGACGAGAAGAAGTTTAATTTAGATGGCCCGGATGGGTTTTCTTATTATTTCCACGATTTACGTAAAGATGAAGTGATTCAGTCACGAAGGCGAGCCGATGTTGGTTCAGTCATGGTATGGGAAGCTGTTTCCTATAACGGACCTGTTGATTTAGTAATAGTGAAGGGCAGACAGAATTCGGAAAAGTACGTCCAGCTGCTGCAACAGGTGAAAGACAAATTTTTCAACGTTATGGCAGGTGGGCCATTTATTTTCCAACAGGATAATGCCAGTATTCACACCGCGCGCATTGTTCGACGCTGGTTTCAAGAACAAGGCATGGAGGTTCTCGATTGGCCATCGCTCTCCCCCGACCTGAACATCATAGAAAATGTTTGGGGATGGTTGTCGCGTAAATTGTACTCCAATGCTACCCAATTCAGTTGCGCTGACGAACTAGAGCAGGCGCTGAAACGAAGTTGGGCGGAACTTCCCGTTGACTACTTGAGAACCCTGTATAATTCCATTCCATCCCGACTATTTGAGGTTATAAGAAATAATGGCAAAAGTACTCATTATTGAACAATAAAGTATTTTGTTATTGCAAACGAATCTTTTATTTTGTAGATTGGTCGTATTCAAGTGGCGTTTAATTACTCTACTTATTGTCATTAGTAACGTACATTTGCACTGATTTTTACAAAAATTATATTTGGTACCTACATACATCTTTTTATCAACTCTCTTATTTTCGAAAATAACAATTCCAGCGCGCTACCATGTTTATACCAACTACAAATGTCATATATCCAGTTGGTCCTATTCATGTTGCGCGGAGTGTATATAAACGATCGTAAAATCTTGTTTTAAGATATCAAAGACCGATTTAAACATTCAAGATTATGTAAATCGGTTGGATATCGGTGTAATAAACCTATAAACCGATCTTTACATTGTATCATAGTGTCACAGCTGCAATTAAAGATGCCAGCGCAATTTAAAACAATCTAAAAAGTAGAAATGATAATTAATTAAAATCTTAACATAAAATAAATCTTATATTTGTATTTGAATTAACAATCCAAATTCAAGTATTATCCAAATGAATTAAGTACCTATGTATATCGACATGGTTCCATGATACGCCATAGAAAACAGGACGGCGCTGTTCTATACTATCTAAACGTTCGGGAAATCGGTATGAGAGACCCAGGGAACATGAGAATTTGGGATAAATTGATTTATGTGGCCATGTAAAAGAGTTTCGCCTTACTCCTCCATATTTCTAGAAGTGTCTTCTACAATAACTTAAAAGGTTTTATGTCGGTAATTTATTTGAACGTTCTCCATACGATTAGAAATTTCGACACGTTATTTGAAAGCAAAGATATTTATATACGTTTTTATTTTTTTTATAGCTTTTTGAATTTACTCTATTTTAATTAAAGCAGCATTTAAATTTAGTTTTGAATTGTATTATATAAAGGTTGTACATAAAATGACGGAGGGTAAAGGTATCTTCTAAAATTTGTATTATTAAACTTGTATTTTCAAGTAGAATTGACAGTAGAATACAGATAAGTATATAATAAATATTATATAGATTTAAAATTTCGAAGTAGTACCATTATATGACAGGTAGTTTTCTGTATTTATTTTGTTAAATTCAGGAAAATAAGTAGAGAAACTTCAAATTTTACAATTATAATTTTAATTTCATGGTATTATACTCTTTATCATGAATATTTATGCATTCTTATGCACAGTTAATGAATTATTTATTATTATTTTTACTATTAATTTAATTATTTATAATAATAATTAATTATTTATTATTTAAAAATAACGTAAAATTCTGCCCCACAAAAGAATAAATATTACTTTTTTAACATGTAAATGTATAAAATAACATGTTTTACATAAATAAATTGTGCAATTTATTTTATTATTTATCTTGGAAATATTTAATTTGTTAGATGGTAAACCTTGTTTTGAAGAAACCTAGCCTGTTTTAAATTTAAAGGAGTCTTGATAAGTATATGATTGTAAAAGATATAAGGAATTTTTTATCTTCAGATGTCTCTTCCATTATAAACAGAGGTGGGATGTCTTTACGCTGGCCAGGTTAGAACTGAGTACGCGACGTCTACCCCAGCATAATGTAATAAAATAGATGAAGTGTAAAATTATAAGTTAGTCCCGAGCGGATCTTCATATAAAATGCAAGCATAATTATTAAGTATGACCAAATGTGCGAAAGGGAAAAACGAGACCATAGTTGACGCAGTTCGAAAGTTTACTGATAAATTTTCCGATTTATATTATAATGGTGCTATGATATACGTAAAGTTTTGGATAAACTGTTGATCTGAGTGAAGAGTGGATAATACCAAAATAAGAAAAATAACGTGCCACCAAAAACGTTATCTTCGATTTACTGTTCATAATAATCGCCTGTGATTTAAGATTTCATCTACTCGATAAGTAACATGAGGGCAATTTTGCTGGAGCCTGTGTTTGATTCACTTAATCACTGAAGGTTGATATATAACCCTTTGCCACATTAATTTTCGTCTTCTGTATACGTATTTCGACAACTAAGTTGCCATCATCAGCAGATAATTAAAAAGTGTCGCACCTGGTAAACTACGGCGAAAAACACCCGTACGAAAACAAACTCCGTACGCGATCCGTACCGTTGAGAACCAAAATGTACACTGTGTACATTTTGGTTCTCAATGAAACCGCAGCGATTAAGAAAAGCCAGAAAACACTTGAAAGACTTACGTTGAAATCAATTTAAAACAAATTTACGACAATTATAAAGATTTATTTGACTCAATGGAAAAATTTCTTTAGTGGAGTTAATGTAAATTGTGAACGATGTACATTCACTGCTATATGCTACAAGTAACATATAAAATATTATAAAAAATAAAATGGAAGTGAAATGGAAATAACATACTTAAAATTACTGCACAGTAAAAATAAAAGTTAGCCAAATAAAGTTTGTTTTAAGAAATAAATTTATATACTTAGAAAACAAGTAATGGGAAAACAATATTTTTCGAACATATTTATCTGAATCATATTGGATAAATTTCATGATATTTTTATGATAGATTAATATTAAACAAACAAATTCTAATTATACTTCTAGAAACCTGTTAATTATAGTCAGGGCAAAAATAGAAACATAAAAAATTTGGATGATTTGGATTCATTAATTTTTTTTTAACAAAATACCACTATAGGCCCATATTAAGGCTCATCAACAAAAAAGACTGTACTTCTCCTTGGGGACACCCTTTCATTTTGTATTATTCTGTTTTCCGTCATAACATTTTTCCACCTGCAGTATATCTTATTCTATTCAGAAATGCTGTTGCATTGGTCGAATTAAAAGCAATATCTTTCTAATATTAAATATTTACAATGAAATTGAAACAATGAAAGTTCTGCAATCAAAAGTCGAACTGATTAACACGCCATAATTATTGAAATAAGGACAATAGATCAGAAATCATATTGATAATCTGCAATAACAATGTTTTAAACTGGTTATCTGCTAAATTGTGGATAATAGCAGAATTTAACTAACTATAATATGCATAACATACTAGTGAGTGGAAATAATGGTGTTGTGAACTTTAATTGTATATTGCTTTTGTAAAAAGAGAATCAGCTAGAAAAAGTACTACGAATTTGACCAAAGCTTTGATGAAGAGAGAAGAAGAAAGAGTTAAAATCAGAAATACGGATTACTTGATAAACTTAGAATTAACTGCTTAGATCATTTTTAATAGACAAAAATAAAAAGTCCATAAATATTAGTTACGGTTTTTGTTATTAATTACTGATGTTACTGCTATCGCTGGTCCGTTACCTAACAATTAGCAAATGTCTATTACCATACTCGTTTGTACTGATTCACTTTACAGATCGAACATAAATAATTTCCTTTACATATTGAAAGTTGTTAAAGGTTTTTACTGCATGTTGAGCATTAGCAAATTGTCGTTGTAAAACTGTATTCCATACAAATTATCATTTAGCGTCTAATGTACATGTTAATGTAATGAAAATTGGTTCTAATATAACCAGCAGTCAATGTTATAAAGAAACATAATTAATCCGACATGTATATTATTCAAACATATACTTCTGAATATATTTATTAATTATCAATAAATATTCATGTCTGAGAAAATTAATATTTCCTATAACTCAAACTCTGCTATCTCAATAACCAATTAATTAAGGCCATTGCACTCTTGTTAAGATACGTCGAAGGAAGCTACTTAATCGATATAAAATGCAAATCTGTTAGGTGGCAGTATATATGAAAACTAATAATATAATCAATAATTAACTGATGCGGTCTTTACTTGATGGAAATTCAAAACAAAACTAAACATAAAAACACAGTTGTGTAATTTTTGCAAAATAATTAAATTATTAAATTTAAATTAAATAAAAACTGTAAAACAGTTATTATTATTATTTATTATTAAATGGATTAAATTAATTTATTTATTAATATTATTATTATTATTATTAATATTATTTAATGGATTAAAAAAGAGCTTCATTAACATTAAAGCCTATGTTTCATTCCTGCACCGATGTATAAATTCTTTCCTAGTGGCATTGCTTTACCACAATTTTTCAATTGATCAATTGCTCTTTTAGAGATTGTGTTAATGGACCAAATTTATGAAAATTGTATAGATACGAGTCGGGACAGTAAATTTTTTGTTCAAAGACTTCTTAAAGTATACGAGCAAGCTGATCTTGAATCGTTCGGCTAGCATTATCAATGCTCATCTTTTGCGAAGTTTCTGAGATGTTTATTTTTGTTGCTGGCTTGTAAACGGTGTAAGGTATCAATATCTTATTTAGTATTAATGTTGACAGTATGTTCTTTAAAATATAAGATCCAGTATACTTTGGTAATTAAAAATATGGTCACTATTACTTTTTCTGCTGTAGATCGAGATAAATATTTTTTCATCTTTGGAGATACTATAGGCTCTTAGTGCATACTATGATCTGTACGTTTGCATTCTGGTTTGTAATGATAAAATCAATGTTCATTACTGGCAATAATTTCTTGCGAAAAGGTATTTTCTTGTTGTTGATAACGTATCAAATATTCTAATGATAGAACCGAACGTGAATTCTTCTGATCACCACTACACTGGTAAAAATAAAACATTCAATTAATGCAAAATGCATTCTTTCAAATATAGTTTTTAGTCACTTAATAGAAAATAAAGGATTGTTTCAAAAACTAATACTTTTGAGTCAAAACGAAAAGTATTTTAAATAAACGCAATTCTTATTACTTCATTTATTTCTATGTCTTAAATAAAAGTGGTTACTGCTTAAAATGATGTTAGAACTTATTAGTGTAAAGTCTTTGGTATAAGTAAGAAAGTAACCTTATTAAAGCAAAATACATTGAATATAGAAAACATTGAGAGAACTGTTCATCCATTTCTCGACTGGAAGTAAAAGAACTTATTCTATTCAACTTCCAATAAAGACGATGACCAAGTATACACCGACGTGTGCATATGATTAAATTGCTAAATAAAAGCATAGTTAATGAAAACTACTCTCTTACAAATCCTATATTAGGTAGTTTGAGTTCATCGATAAATTATACGCAGTCGATCTCTCGAAAAGAAGCCCTTATATCATCATTAAACAGCTCGTTAAGCGGTGGAGGACGTCATGTTTACTCACGCATATATGCGAACATATATAAGCAGGTAGTTTGTTTTCGAAATTCTATAAATGAATGTATTTCTATACATATTTATGTTTCTTCCCCATGCACGTATGTGTACATAAATGGGTACTTGTTTTCTCTCAGAATTCTATAAATTGTTACATTTTTGTTAGCTTAATAGACAAATTACGATCCATGTTAACATTACTATAGTGAAGAAACGTATTATAATAATTATCTGGTGTAAAATATGTTCCTTTGTATTTAATAATTTGTTCCTTTTGTTAATCTCAGTTCTATTCAACGTTTTTTTATTTCATCGTGTTTGCGTAATATCCTCGTTACTGTGTCATCCATATATCTAATGGTCCCATCCCTATTAATTATGATTTCTTTTACTCATTTGTATGTACCATCCAATGGATTAGGTGACTTATAATTAATTATTTAACTGTGGAGAATTACATGATCACTCCTTATATAGTAAAGGCTTTCTTAGGTCCCATTATTTCTTACGTTTTATTACTCTTGCAAATACATCCTTAATTTCTGTTTAGTTTCTCTATAAATATTTGTGCTTACATCTATTATGATCATGTCCTCCTTTCTCGTATTACTATAGTTATGTTAATTTAACGATCTAGTACTTATGTATTAATTGAGCTTATTTCTTTCTGATTGTTTTTAGGCTTTACAATTTTTATCCTCAATCTAGACTGTCGTTGTTGTTTTGAAGGTTATGTGTCAATGTCAGGTTTCGTGTGCATTCTCTCGTATTGTTTAAGCCCTATTGTATTAGGTTACGCTCGTGAAGTATTTTTTAGCAAAACTCGCACAGAATAATACAGTCTAATTTGTGCAATTTTACACTTAGTACTTGAACTTCGTACTTAATTAATACTTAAAACTTCATATTTGATTAGTAGAACGGGGATATTTAGACATTATGCATGAGTAATTTGTAACGAATTGTCGTAATAATGAGCCGTAATTTGCATTCTCCTCTGTCTTATTTTCTTTCTACGCCTACACGTCATATTAGGCATAAAAGAGGATTTACACTATGCATAGATTAGTGGCGCCAGTAACAATTGTCGCGCCAGTAAATTTAAGTTGCGTGTATAAACATCAACTGGCGTACAAGTCAAAACTTTGCATGCATGGACCGAAAAAGTCTGCCCGCTTCTGAAATTCACGTGCGCCAGTGATGATTCATACCGCTGCAAAAGCAAAATATCACATATATTGCACGTCTAAACAAGCACTTGCAGGTCAGGTCGCCAGTTACCAGTTTAATTTGGGACTTGTTGGAGGTACATTCAATATACGGTGTATAATTAAAGTAATAATTTGGAGTGTGAAATGGCGAAAAAGAAGTGGACTGCAGAATTGACAGTAAAATTTCTTGGAGGGTATGAATCTCACCCATGCTTATGGGATGTGCATAGTAAATCCTACAAAAATAGAGATGACCGTGAAAACGCCTATAAAATGCTTTCTGAAATGATGGGTATTGAAGGATTTGGTATTGCCGACGTAAAAGGAAAAATTCGCTCCATAAGGAACGCATATACCCTAGAAGTAGCAAAAATTAAGAAAAGCCAACATTCAGGAGCAGGTGTGGACGAGTTATATAAACCGAAAGTGGCGTGGTTTTCGGTTGCAGACAGAATTCTGCACCAAGTAATACAAATACGCGAAACGCAGTCATCAGGAATAGTAAGTATTGTAATTTTATTATCTTAAAGAGAACAATATGTTGTCGGGACCATAGTTTTATTATTTTAACGGAACTGTAGTTCCGACAACATATTGTTTCCTTTAATCAAACACGAACCACCAACTAGACCAAATTGCATTGATTCATTTTATTATCTGATATGTATTACATTTTATTCATTATTTATCATTTTCATTTGCCAAGGCACAGCCCCGTCTCCCATAAACCAATCAGCTAACTTATTTCTGAGTTCAGCGGCTTTCCTGGAATGGTTGCGGCAGTCAGCAGTTGACTTTAAATCCCTGAAACCTTCGCCTCGGACCTCTTGTCTCCAAGAACCTTCTATTATTTTTCTACTTTCAAAATCTTCTCGGTCTACACAGTTTCGATTTATGTAACCATCAGAGGTTTTCCGCAACCAGTTATGTAACACACAAGTAGTTTTCACAAGGATGTCAACTTTTTCGGGACACGAAGCAATCGGTTTCTCAAATATACGAAACCGCGAAACGAGCAAACCAAAAGCATTCTCCACGATACGTCTCGCACGCGAAAGCCTGTAATTAAAAACTTTTTCTTTGAGTGTAAGTGGTCCATGGTGTGAGTAAGGTTTCAGCAAGTATTCTTTCAGTGGAAAAGCATCGTCAGCTACAAATACTGTATTCTGCGGAATCTTTAGTAAATTATTTTCTAATGCACTCTTCAAACTGCTTTTCGAAAATACTCCTCCATCAGATGCTCTTCCGTTTGCACCTACATCTATATACTCAAAACAGTATTGGTCGTCAACCAATGCAAGCAGTATAATACTGAACGTGCCCTTATAGTTGTAAAATTCAGATCCTGAATGAAAAGGACTCCGTAATACAATATGTTTTCCGTCTATCACTCCGGCGCAGTTTGGAAATTTCCACCTTGTTGAAAATCCTTTAATAATCTGTTGCCATTCTGCCTTAGAACTTGGAACCTGAAAATAATAAATATAATCAATTTATTTAGCAATTCGTAAAAAACGGCTAGTTTATTCATTTCTTTTCCTAGGAGACAGAAACAGAAATACAATCTGAATCAGTTGATGTTGTGGAGGATACGTAGGTAAGCACTGTCGATGAGGTGTTATGTTGTTCTCCGAGTAACGCATCCCCGGCAACACAAGCAACCCCTAGAAAATGAACTCCACCAGCCACAGCTCCACAAAGAGCTCGTCAAAGAAATAGAAAAAGCAGTACTGACAAAGCTTTGGAAGAGCTCCAAGCTATTGCACAGAAATTAGAAGAAAAACCTAATAGAGAAGAAGATAATGAATTTGACTATTTTGGCAAATCAATATCTTGTCAATTAAAGAAACTTCCCGAATCGCTGGCTTTACAATCAATGGCATATATACAATCTTATCTCGTACAGCAACGACTTTCAGCTAATGTCAATAGAACATCCCATTCAGTTCCAGCTTCTTCTGCCTCATCAAGCACTTACGAATATGCTGCAAGTTCTACTCCAAGCAATTCTTACTGTGACAATGATGACACAAATTTATACCCTGAGCAAGAACATGCAGATATTCTTTCACAAGCCATTAATACTTCTCTTTATGATTATAGACTCTAAGTAATAGAATGTAGTTCTTCATTTATTAAAGTTTATTATTACTTACCTTAATAAAGTCTTTTAATGCATCATAAATAGCCTCACAAACTACAGGCACAAACTGCGATATTGTGCATTTTGGGACACGGTATAAATATTGCAATGAAGCAAAAGAATCCCCAGTTGACAGATATCTTAATGTTATTTGTAATTTCAGTTTTAGTGATAACGCATCTCTCATATGGGTATCAATTGTCATAATACGTGGTGTCACACAATCCAGCAGAGTCTCAAAATTTTGTTTTTCCATTCGAAGGTGGTTTGTGTAGCTCACAGGATCTTCTACTGATAGTTCTACTAGAAGTTTCTCAGAAGCACCCAAATTACGCCGACGACGAATCCAGTTCTTAACCCAGACCCGGCCTTTTCGCTTGTGACTTTTTTTCTTCTCTATATCGCGTATTTTTTTCTTTACTAATAATAAAGCTACTTTTTTACAAGCTTCGCGAAGTTCAATCGACATGTTGACTTCTAATGTAAAGGCATTAAAATGAAACTGGCGTGTTAAAAATCTATATTGTGAACATTCTAGTGTAAACCTGTACTGGCATGCAAATAAGACTGGCGTGATTACTGGCGCCACTAATCTATGCATAATGTAAACCTTCCTTAACGGCATTGTCTCTGATGAACGTGTTCTCTTTTCCGTTTTTACCTTCAGAGATGTAAGTGTTCGTCTGCCACATGGTAGAATTCAAGCTGATAGCAGATTGTGTATAAAATTAAGAAAGGAACATACCTTACTACTTCATATTGGAATATTATTCCGATTGTTTAATGTATCAACTTGGGAGTCAGCACCAATTCGAGGTAGGACAATTTTAATCACTGCAAAACCTAATAGCCTATTTTTCTTTTTGTTTCTCTTTTTTCTACGAAAAGTACATTACCATCTGACATGAAAAGCAGTATTATTTCCATCTTATTGCAGCCACTGTGCAAAGGACCATTTAGGAATAGAATTTACATCTTCGAGAACTGCCCTTAGGAGTGTGCGAAGCAGTTTCGGGCCAGTTACTTCGTTCTGAGGCAAAAGGAGTGAGATCTAGACATGAATTCTGTACTTACATCTTTTATATTTTATAGTACATATATTATGTTGTTCATTAGGCTGCAGAAATTATCATAGAGCCTATATGCAGTTAATGATTTAGAGGAACTATTGAGTTCATTAGAGAACAGCTAATTAGTGAATCTATACATATGTGTAATTGATTTTAATAACTCATCATTACTAGAACGTTACCTATATTCGACAGCTTTGTTTCAGTTGCTTGTTAAGTTAGTTCTTGTCACCTTGAAAACATTTAACCTGAAACTTTTTTTTACTACGGAACAGAAAGTAGTTACTTAGATTCAAGTCTGGATTGAGGATAGCCTAAACGTTAAAATCCGTATTTGTGAATTATATCTTGAGTAACAATACGGTGTGAACAGGTGTATTATTATACAAATGTCGAACAATTTCGTTAGTTTTATTGGTATAATTCATTAAAACAAGTTCTTAGTTCGTATAGTGAGAATACATTGTATAATCATCTATTGATAATTGCATTTATATCTTTAAAATTCATTATCACAACAATCACAAAGAACGGGTGCTATATATATATTTTTTAGCGAAACAGAATATTTTGGTCTTTCTTGAATAGTGTTCTCTTCTTCTGCTTCAGAATCTTTATATACAGAGTCGATTGACCACAGTGAAAAGATATGGTCTCTAGTACTGTGTCTTAATTCACTTTGTATAGTCGTAAAAATAGATTAGCATAGTCGACCTGATGCTTTTTTGGATGACTGATAGTCGCTTCAGCAGTTGCCAAGCACCAACTTCGATCATGTTTAAATAGTTATGGAACTTAAAAATCTCTTATTAAAGACTAGCTTTTCAATCATGGACATGTATTTGGGCGTGGCTGCTTTGAATTATTAAGAATGTGATTCATCCTTGAGAGATTCCGTTCCATTTCGAAATCTCTGCTCATCTTTTTACAGTAAAATACGTGGAAGAATCATTATCATGCATATAATCTAAAGGTTATTTTATTCGATGTAATGTTTGGAATTCTTTTGTTGAAACGTTGTCACCTCACGACATTTTATTTTCGATACTTTTGTCTACATTGTATGAAATTTATATGCTAGTATTATAATATTATAAAGATGAAATATGCTGTGCAATATAATGCCACGATATAATTAAATATGTCCAAACATGTCAACAATATTAGGTCGAGTACTTATGATGTTTAATTATGTACATATTGATATCAAGAACATATGTATTCAATTCATGCATTTTTGACGTCAGATATTAGAATAGGATATGGTTACGGATTTAAAAATATTATTATACTGAACTTTATCGAATATATGTATTTTGTATGAAAGAAAAATGTTTGGCAAATTATACAATTTTTACATAATTTTATAAGTATTTTTAATTAAGTATTTATTTAATAATAATTTTGCTATCTTTTCAAGTAAAGTTTCAACAAAAACGCATTTTGCAAAAATAAACTAACTTTAAAATGATAATTTATAATATTCATGAAACTTTCATCCAAAAAGGATTAAATTGTTTTTTTCATTTGTGTATTAATATTTATTTCAAAATAACATAAATTCATTGATGCATTGATGACATAATAAGACAATGCAAATAATATAATAGACGGGTTACTTATTGTCTAGTTACACAGTACTTGTTTAGATGTATACTGTGCTTGTGGTGAAATAATGTCGAATGTATTAAATTTAAGATGCATGTATTGTCTAAACATAATTGTAATATATAGTATATCAGAATAAATTTAATTACGTGAAAAATATATATACATACACTTAAAATTTAAACGTTCATTCTAAATTCTAAAAATATTGTATTATGTTTTTCAAAAATGAGGAAACTATGCATATAAAATTAATACAAATATATTGTTATGATATTATCTAATCATATTGTTTTCATTTATTTAAGAATAATTAACATATGTGCATTTATAGAGGGCAGTGCTTTTTGGGAGCTTTCTTTCTTTATTTAACTTCTTGTGAGTTATTTTTCGCCTATTATAACTTCTGTTATATCACATTAAGATGCATATTCCCTCTGTGTTTACCTTTGTTATATTACCTCTTCACTTTGTTTTGTTATTTAGTTTTTTGTATCCTGACCACATTATTCTAATAGTGGCTTTCTTCATTTCCTAGGACTTTTTTTGCAATCCTGTTTTTCTTCGTTATTTTTGTTTGATACTTTGTTATTCTGAGAATAACTAGTAAATTTTACTCGCAATGCAAAATGAAAATTTATGGTGCATAGTTAAATAAATATACAAAGGGTACTAGGAAAGTTTTGCAATATGACGCAACAATGAAGCGTAGGAAGCTGCTTGTTTCTGCATGTTGAGACATGTTCATACGTGCATAGTAGCCACCGCGTCATGTCGATAGGCTCGGTTATTCATTAGCAGTGAAAGTGTAAAGTGCTTGGCGATGGCATCGTAGTCACGAAATGAGATAAGGGCAGTTATGCGTTATAATTTCGTGCGTAGTTTAAACATAGACCAGTGCTTCGAAGAAATGACTCTTATACTAGGTGATGTTTGTCCACATCTCACAACGATATTCAGGTAGTATCGAGATTTCCAAAGGGGAAATTTAGCTGCGGAGGATGGTGAGAGGCCGGGAAGGCCACGAACGTCAGTTACGGAGGAAAACGTTACTACTGTGAGAAAAATGCTTGGCGAGGACAGGCGAGTGACCTACCAACAGATAGAGGGTACTTCAGACCTAAATGCAGCAGCAATTCTTTCGATTCTGCATGCTCATTTGCACATGAAGGAACTTTGTTCTCTCTGGGTGCCGCATCGACTGACTGAAGAGCAGATGACCTGACGTGTGACTTGGTGCCGGGAGATGCCAAAAAAGTTTAATAAGGGACAACCTCGGTATGTGAACAACATCGTAACAGGTGACAAGACTAGGCTGTACTATTATGATGTGCCGACCAAAGCTCAAAACAAAATTCGGGTCTTCGATGATGAGAACACACCCGTAGTTGACAGAAAATCCTGATCTGTAAAGAAGAAAATGATGGTAGCTGTATTTTTCAAATCGAGTGAAATTGTGCAACGCATCGTTTTGGACACACAGAAGTGTGTCACAACTAAGTAGTATACTGAACAGTGCCTGCCTAAAGTTATTGGGTCTATGAAGAACCTGCGGCCAAAGTCAAAAATGGACACCTGGTTCCTCCATCACGATAATGCTCCAGCTCACCGCACCAAAGCCTACACCGAATATTTGACCACGACAGGATTGAAACTTCTCGAGCACCCTCCTTACAGTCCAGATCTTGCTCTCCGCGGCTTTACACTGTTCCCGCATGTGAAAATGAAGCTAAAAGGGAGGCGGCTTTCCAGTGATGAGGACCTTCTGCGGGCTTTGGAACGAGTGTGCTTTACTCCCTAGTAAACCTTGGGAGAACTGATTTAAAGATTGGTTTCGGAGGATTGAGAGGTGTATTGAGTGTAGAGGAAATTTCTTTGAAAAAATTAAATAAACAAAGCTGTATTGCAAACTTGCCTAGTACCCTAAACGATATTTTTAATAAGCGAATAATATATTTAAGGCAAGTTACTTTATAGGGAAGTCGATGGCATATGGGGAAACCTCAATGTTAGAACTGGATCATAAGCTAAATGGATAGTACTCACATGCACGTGTTAAATGATTCACATGTTGATGTATTGGATTGACGTAAAAGGCTTACAGATTTTATTCATAAGCATTTCTGTGCGAAAAGGTGAAAATACATTTGGATGTCTCGCAAACTTAAAAGATATACAGAACATGTTGAGAAATATTGCACACCCTCAACGTAAAAATGAAATCGGATACAAATTTACAATTTGGTATTTGACGTGTAGCATTATTCTCTGTTTAGTGTGCTTTGAAAAATTTTATTTTTAAACGATAGAGTTTTAAACACAGTTTCAAAAGTTCTGTAGTTAATGCTGGCTACTTTGTTATAATAAATATTGACAAAATAGGCAAAAAAGTCTTTTTGAATCTATAGATTCAATCTATAGATATATATATATATATATATATATATATATATATATATATATATAGTGTATACACTATATATCTATTCATGTTAATAAATAAGTTTTACTGAGTTAATGTGCTTTTTTCTTATATTTCTTCTGAACGGAACCCATGCAAGGTTCTCTACTATTTTTTGCTCCACTGCTGTCATCGATATAATTTCTTAGCATTTTCTTTGGTTTCAGCTTTTTCTGATTATATTGGTATATGAGATTACTTTCACTGTTTTCATTAGATCAGTTTATGAGTTTACTTTTCACCTATCATGTCCTTTTTATTTCTTTTGTTATTCATAGCTGATTTTTTTTATTTTAAAATCCAATAACGTTACCTTACTGCTAACTTATATGTATTTATGTACATATTTCCTCATACACATTATATGTATATCTCAAGTTTTCAAATTCCCTATCTTAGTTTATTTGCATGAAATATTTTTTCTTTTTTTAGCCTTAGACTCATTTGTAATACATTATATAAGCAATTTGCAACAATATATTATTATGTTATTCATTATGCAGGAAAAGAGAATATATTAGAGGATAATATGTATTATAAAATACATTTTAATAAACGAATGTAAAATATTTTTATGTGTCAACCGATATATAAGTTAATAATTTTGAGTTATTAATTTTTCATTCATATTAAAATGTATTCTAATTTAGAATAATAAATAACAAGACAGCTTATGGTAACTATAATAATACTCAGTTATGATGCATATCTAAATTAAATGCATCTATAAAGGAACGTGATGATATTATGTATATCTTGTTTATAATGAAGTTGAAATTATGCATAGAGATTTTTCATATAGTTTTAGCTAAAAATAAAATAAAAGTCTATTATAATGCATAAAATCATTTCAATTAAGTTCGTAGTTGAAATCAAGTATAAATGTTATTCGAACATGCTGAAGGAGTTATAGTAATTAAGGGTTATATGGGAGTAAAAATATTTTTATATTGATTAAGAGATTTGATGTAGAGATTGTAAAAAATACAATTATATAAAGAATTTCTAGACCGAAGATTGATAATCGTTTAAAGAATTGAAGAATGATGTAAAATCATTATAAAGTTACTGTATATTAAGATAACGTTTTCTGAAGCATAATAAAGCATAATAATAAGTTTCCTACAGTTAAAATTTGGAAATATTATTAAATTAATTAGATATTTGCATTAGCATTAGTATCACAATCCGAAATTTGAATTTTTAAGAAGAATTTAAACTGATTTTATAATTTAAAATTTAAATAATACTTACTAATATATTAACGTAGATTTTAAATATGTATCTCATTTTCATAATTAAATTTAAATTCAACTCCGATTCAAATCCGATAAATTCCTTAAAGATTTATTGTTATCAGTTTGTTTATTTAAAAATTCTGTCATCCCATTGGTGGTTTTAAATTAAGTATTTAAAGAAATTTCTAAAACAACATAGAGTTAGTCAATCATTTGTTGTATGAAGAACACGTAAACGTCAGTCTAAGTATTAGTCAGTAATTTTGTGGTTGAGCAGCACGTCCCTTGCTAATAAGAAAATAGATAAACATTGCTATATAAAAAATAATAATACATTCGGTAATAATAGTGTTAAACCAAAAAATAATTTAAAGTTATATGTTGGAAAACAAGTTAATACTTACCTTCAAAGTGCTATATTAATATCTCTGAAAAGTTATATAAATACAAAAAAGTTCCAATTGAGATATATCTTGTATACATCAAAGTGAAATACTCATAAATTTAATACTATTGTTAAATAATAATAGTTGTATAAACATTAACGGACATAAGTGGTAAAAAATTAGAACTAAGTAAGCATGTACTAGTAATAGTATTAAAGTTATAATTTAAATTTTGAAGAGGCATCTACATATAATAGTAAATGTATAAATGGAAATTTGTATATAAAGAAGCTTTATCTGTATGAGAATGTATCAGGTTGTTACATATGAAATGTCCGATTTTGTAAGGAATAAAAAAAAGTCTAAATTTAAAAAAATATAAATATTTATTCTGCAAAATAGTCTCCATTTACATCAATAGTTTGTTGCCAACGGCCTGGAAGCTGAAAAATTCCCTTTGAAAAGAAATCTAGGTTTTGACGGCTCACATATTGCTCAAGCACTGCTATTACAGACTCCCGGTCAGGGAAGTCCCTATTTTTTAAGTGATTGCCTAAACTTCGGAAAAAATGAAAATCAGTTGGCAAAAGGTCAGGTGAATAAGGTGGGTGAGGGAGAATTTCGTAACCAAATTCCGAAAGTTTTTGGATTGTCTGTAGTGCAACATGAGGTCTTGCATTATCATGAAGAAGTATGGGTCCATGTCTATTGACTAGTGAGGGCTGCAAGCGGCTCAATTTTCCATGCATAGTTTCCAGCTCGGCAGAATAGGACGCTGCCGTGATTTTTTCACCAGGTTGCAAAAATGAATAGTGAATAATATCCTTACTGGTCCACCATACAGTCACCATCATCTTTCGCGGGTGAAGTGATGCTCGTGCATGCTGTCTTGGTGCTTCACCTCGATCTAACCATTGTCCTGACCGTCTCCGATTATCATAAAGTATCCACTTTTCGTCATACGTTACCACTCGATGAAGAAACGGTTCAACTTTCTGTCGATTAGCCAAAGAGGTAGCCACCTCTAATCGACGGAGCTTATTGGCTTCCGTTAATTGGTGGGGCACCCATCGATCGAGTTTCTTCACTTTGTCAATCGAAGAAAGGTGACGACTAATGGTGGCAATGGACACTTAAAGTGTTTCTGCAAGGCTACGCACTGTTGTCGACGGATTACTTTCAACTTCTACACGCAGCTCGTCGTCATTAACGGTGCTACGCGCATATCCGCGAGGCTCATTTTCCAAATCAAAATTTCCCTCGCTGAATTTTTTAAACCATCGCCGTAATGTGCGTTCATTACACGTGGTTTCATCGAACGTCTGATTAATTTCTCACGTTGCTGCATCTGCATTTAATCCCTTTTTAAATTGAAAGAGGTAAATTGCCCGAATATCTCTTGCCGACAGCATTTTCATAGGCGAGACAAGGACACGTGTATTAATCTTTCCAAGAAATGGAACAGGTACACACTTCAAAATAAATACCCTTTCCTACAAATACAATAATAATTTTCACCAAAAACGTACACGTCTTCACACAGGTGCGATTCAGTTCAGACTGAAGGAAAAAACGGACAATACATTTGTAACAACCTGATAGTAGAAGAGCATTAGAGATTACATACCAGGAATTAATGCATGAACTAACGATTGCACAACGGAAATATACGAATTTGTTCGAAGTTATAATTTAAGTTATTTTTATGGTATTTAGAAAAAATACAATAATTTTGATTTATTTATTATTATAATTATTTATCAAAGTATAAAAAATTATTGTTTATGTGCATAGTTTAAATTTATTAATTTATTAATTATTAATTAAATTCTTATTTAAAAATATCTATTTTTATCTCATTTAAGAATTATTATTAATATTTCTAAATTAAAAGCAAATTTAATTTTTTTTTATTGTTTATCAATTGGAAGTATTTACAAAGATAATAAATTAATAACGTTTTATAACATAATTGGAGTATTATTATAGTTAAACATCAGTTTCGTAATTATTATCTATTAACAAAAGATACTAAGTCTTTAAAATAATTTAAAGGTATATACTGTAGGTTTTATTTATTAAGTTAACAGAAATACAGAGTAGCAAACATTTTTCATTCTAAAAAAATGACTTGTTATTTCATTCTAAAGACTGGCTTGAATAAACATACTCTGAAACAAGAGAGCTAAATTAAAGACAATAAATATAATTTTTGTATTAGGATTTCCATTAAACCCAGTTAATAGCATAGAATACTTTCTTAAAAGTTAATTATAATTTAAATCTTATTATCATATTTTCCAATATCACAATTTATGTACACATTTTTACATAAAATTTAAATTTAAAAAAAAATTTTTTTACTTAAGTTGAAAGGCCCACTATCTATATGTATGTATATATATATATACACACATATATATATATATATATATATATATATTAAGTTGAAAGGCCCGCTATCTATATGTATGTATATATATACAATATATATATATATATATATATATATATATATATATATATATATATATAGATACATATAGATATTGGGCCTTTCAACTTAAGTAAAAAATTTTTTTTTAAATTTAAATTTTATGTAAAAATGTGTACATAAATTGTGATATTGGAAAATATGATAATAAGATTTAAATTATAATTAACTTTTAAGAAAGTATTCTATGCTATTAACTGGGTTTAATGGAAATCCTAATACAAAAATTATATTTATTGTCTTTAATTTAGCTCTCTTGTTTCAGAGTATGTTTATTCAAGCCAGTCTTTAGAATGAAATAACAAGTCATTTTTTTAGAATGAAAAATGTTTGCTACTCTGTATTTCTGTTAACTTAATAAATAAAACCTACAGTATATACCTTTAAATTCTTTTAAAGACTTATTATCTTTTGTTAATAGATAATAATTACGTAACTGATGTTTAACTATAATAATACTCCAATTATGTTATAAAACGTTATTAATTTATTATCTTTGTAAATACTTCCAATTGATAAACAATAAAAAAAAGTTAAATTTGCTTTTAATTTACAAATATTAATAATAATTCTTAAATGAGATAAAAATAGATATTTTTAAATAAGAATTTAATTAATAATTAATAAATTAACAAATTTAAACTATGCACATAAATAATAATTTTTTATTATTATATTATTTATATATATATATATATATATATATATATATATATATACCGTGTCATATTATATTCGGGTCTAGATACCGAATGCCGATCAGAATGTAAAGTGGTGGGGCGCGAGTCAATCGAATCACAACAACGACTAACTACAGATTACAGATTAAGTAGTTGTTCGTGATACTTGGCGGAAGGTCTATCACTGACTGTCCAAATTGTTTACGTCCAAAAATTAATAAATTATAATTACTTTTAACTGTACAATTAGGTATTTTTACAATAAGTTTCGCATTGAGCTAAAAGACGTTTTCTAATAAAACGTTTAAAAATTTAAAAAAACTCTTAAAGAAGCTAAAAATAAAATAACTTCTCGGAAATTATAAAATACTCTTTAAACAGAAAATAAATATAACTTGCCAAAACTTATAAAACACTTTTAAATACAGAAAATAAATTCAATTAATTAAATTCTCAAATATCCCTCCTGCTTGCGCTAAACAGTACCATAATCTATTATAAAATTCATTTCGATCATTGGGCAGTAGAAGAGGATTAATAATTTGGAATTGGTGTTCGATATTAACCCGTAATTCTTCCAAATTATTAGCCCTTTCGTCTTGATGCCCATATAACTTTGATTTTATGTAACCCCATAAAAAAAAAGTCATTAGGGGCTAAGTCTGGTCACCTTGGTAACCAGCGAATTGTACCACTATTAGATATAACTCTTTGAGGGAATATATTATTTAAATATTCATTCACAATTCTAGTTCCATGGGCCGGACAACCATCATGCTGGTACCATACGTTCTCTAAATTGGGATTAATAGTTCTCAAAGCAGGGACAATGTCGTTTCGAAGAAGATTCAAATATATTTCCCCATTTAAATTTCCTTCGATAAAAAATGGACCAATAATGTTATTCCCATAAATACCAGCCCAAACATTCAATTTTTCAGGATACTGTGTCCCCGTATTCAATTGTCGATACTCGTTTTCAATAGACCAATATCGAAGATTCGACGGATTGTGTTTACCGTGCAACGGACACGTGGATTCATCGGTAAATACGATAGTCTCAATGAAGTGTTCATTCGCATTTACACGTTCTATTACAGTTTCACAAAATTCCATTCTGCGGTGTTGGTCAGCATGAAAAATTTCCTGATGAGTTTGGTATTTATAGGAAGTGTATTTATTTTTCTTTAATATCTTATGAACTTTACCACACGCTAATACCTATCTCTTCTGATATTTTAGATATAGTAATATTGAAATTTTCTTCGACCATTGCGCACACCATGAGTTCCTGCATTTCCTTATTGTTATTTATTCTCCGTATTTTATGACATTTACATCCCAAAATGCAACCTTCTGATTTAAACTTTTTAACTACTAATGATATTGTTGTTAATGCAGGAAAGGGACGATCTACATACTTTTCAGAGAAAAGGCGCTGGATACGCCGTAAAAAGTTACATTTCAAAGCCCATGTTATCATTTGAATTTTTTCTCCCAATGTATACATTAACAAAGTAATATAATTAAAAAAATATTTAAATTTAAAGGTCTTACCGTAACACACTCTCCCAAATGCAAACCACGAATGACCGTTAATACGATATCGATACGCCTACAGTCAAATTAGTGGTGGGGCTGCAGCTAGTACGATTAGTAGTCAGTTATAGTCGTGATTCAAATAACTCGCGCCCCACCACTTTACTTTCTGATCGGTATTCGGCAGCTAGACCCGAATATAATGTGGTACAGTTTTCGTAGCGAGGTAAAATGAATGCACGGTATATTTATATATATGATATTTGTGTTTTGTAATGGAAATGAGCACTTGACAAAAGACGAATATGAAATATGGTATCCACATCGTTAGTACCCATCCACCAATACGTTTCGAAGATTGAATCAAAAATTTCGTGAAACACGTACATTTTCCCCAGTCAACGTAATGTAGGTAGACCAAGACATCGTCCTATTATCCAAGTTGAAAAAGGAATTTTGGATATTGTTCATCACGATCCTACTTGCAGAAGTAGATAAATAGCCCAGGGAATGAGCACTCCAAATAAGACAGTTCTTTCAGTGCTTACGGAAAGCCTTTTCAGAATGCTTCGTGTCATAAAATTACGACCGTTATAGGAAAATGACAATCTGCGAAGAGTAACATTTAGCAACACAAATTTAAACGAAATTCAAGAAGACTCAAATATTTTATCACTTATTTTATGGAGTGACACATACATATTCACAAGAGATGGTGTCTTTAACAGTCACGAATTCTATTTTCGGGCTGATGAAAATCTTAGAGCTATTCGAGAATTCGGACACCACAGAAAGTTTTCTGTAAATGTTTGGTTAGACATCTTTAACCTTCAAATTGTAGTAGCAATCTGGTACGTAGACTTCCGCGGTAGTGGTCCATCCTATCTGCTTCTGGGCTTCCGGGCTGGAACCGCGTCACTTGTATATCTGCCGA
The DNA here is from genome assembly GCA_031893035.1 of Dermolepida albohirtum. NCBI lineage: Eukaryota > Metazoa > Arthropoda > Insecta > Coleoptera > Scarabaeidae > Dermolepida > Dermolepida albohirtum. Next base: position 120,349 of record JAVIWB010001297.1, on the reverse strand, counting down.
CGGAACCCAGAAGCAGATAGCACGTAGTACCAATATTTCTTTGGATTAGACTAAACGCAAATATATTGGAGGAAGTATTGAATGATGTTCCATTAAATGTCAGAACCAACATATATTGCATGCATTTGTTGATCGATTTATACCATGTTGCCAAATCTACACTACTTTTTGCAATTCGTTTGGCTTAACTAATGGCAATACAACATTTCTGTAATAGGATTGTCGACTCAGAATTAATCATAGAAAATCGTCTTATCTGACTATTATCCATGACTTTTTGAGGGTGCTCCGAAACCACTAGGTATCCCTTATATAGGGTAATATGAAGCGGTACTTTCAACTGTTTTTATACACTTTGTGCTTATCGTTGCAAGTGTTAAGTGAATGTTTTGTTAACAATTCCAGATATTCGTTAAATATTTAATTATTTTATGTTTCATGTCATTTTAAGAATTAAAAAAAGTGTTATGTAAACAATGTATATGTTAGACAATGGAAAAATGTAAGGACATTTTAAATGAAAATGAGATCGCAGCGGAAACTATATTTATTGATAACTGGAAATTTTTCTCATCGGTAAAATATCAATGATAGAATGTGTTTCCCACCATACCGAGGCCAGAGTAAAAACAAAACTTACCCTTTACGTCGACCGGGCGTACTAATTGTTGGGAGATTAGACAAAACACACAACTCGAAGATTTTTTTATTGTAAAAAAAGTTTGGAAAATAGACAGTTATCACTTATAGAAGTGCGCAGTGTACAAAAAGGCGACATAAACATATCGGAACGAACATTAAAGCCGCGGTTGTACGAAAGAAGATGAAACGTATGTTGGTGTATGTTGATGCATGTTGGTGTCTTGCAAAAAAGAAACAAAATCGTCAGAAAAGAAGGCCTTACGACTGATGACTGTAAAAACGTAAGCGTGCCACAGGGTAAAATCTATCAAAACTTTATTTTCCGAAAAAAATTTGAAGGTCTGCTGTGGCCAGGTAATTTTCCAGACCTAAACCCAATTAAAAACGTCTGGAGCAGTCTAAAATGGATCGTTTATCCAACATAAGGCATACAAAGATATTCATGTTTCGTGGAGACTATCTGGAGAAATAACACAGATTTACAAGAAGGCATGGCATCATTTATACGAAGTATGCCGAAAAGGATTGGTACTATAGTCGAGGCTGAAGAGTGGATTAACTAAATATTAATTAAAACTTATATAAAATCCTATATATATATATATATATATATATATATATATATATATGTATATACAATATAATACATAATAATAGCGGGTGGACCACTTAAAAGTTTAAATTTAAAAATGCAATAAAACAAAAACGGTTTGAAATTTTGCCAAATTTATTTTTTTGTTGTGAAGTACAATTGTTCCAGTTAGAGATGGAATATTATTTCATTCATATGGCTGCCGCGGCTAGCAGTACTCCACTCGATCGGACCAATTTTCGAGCACTTTTTCGAGTGTATGGGCAATGGCCTCACGAATGTTGGCCTTCAAATGCTTAATTGTCTCTGGTTTGTCGGCATAACACTTGTCTTTAAAGGCACCCCACAGAAAATAGTCCAACGGTGTCAAATCGCAGTTTCTTGGCGGCCAATTGACAACACCATTTCGGCTAATTAAACGGCCATCAAATGTTTGACGCAATAAATCGATTGTGGCATGAGATGTGTGCCAAGCTGCACCATGCTGTTAAAACCAAAGACCGTTCACATCAATACCATGAAGAACGGGTACAAAAAAATCGGTTATCATGGTGCGATAGGTGTCTCCATTGACCGTATTGGTTGCGCCGTCCTCATTTTCAAAGAAATATGGGCCAATGATGCCTCCGCACTACAAGCCGCACCAGACAGTCACTCGTAATGGGTGCATTGGCTTCTGTAAGATCACGTGTGGGTTTTCTAAGTCCCAAATACGGCCATTTTGCTTGTTAACGTACCCACCAAGATGAAAATGAGCTTCGAAAATATGATTTTTTTGGCAAAATTGACATCATCGTGCAGTTTCTCGTTGGCCCATCTAGCGAGGCAAAAATGAAGCCGATGGTCATGCGGTTTCAACTCTTGAACCGTAAGGCGTCATACCGAGATCTTTTCGTAAAATTCGACGTAAACTGGTGCGTGAAATGATAAATTCTTGAAAACGATGACGAGTTGATGTTGATAGATTCTCACGCATCAACAATGAAACCAGTTTCACGAACTTTAGCAATAAACTTGTGTATACCGGGCACTGTTCTCTACAATTGTCTTTGTTTTGGAAATAAATTTCCAATAAATCCCAACGTTGCTCAAGCGTAAATCGATTCATTTCGTTCAGTGGAGATAATAAACTGAATTTTGTGACAGAATAGAATGACATAAGTATTGACAGATTCGAAATAACCAATGGTTCAAATTTAAACCGATAGATGGCCCACCCGTTATATAGTGTAAATAAATATTGTTCACCTGAGAAGTTACTTCGCTTAATTCATTATAAAATGTAAAATTTATTTGGTGGCTCTAAACCGGTTGTACGGTACTGTATAACTATGTACTGTGATAGAAGAAACATGTTTTTGCAATTCAAGAGTGTTCTTCTTTTCGATTCCGCTTCCATCGATCTTTTCAAATATTACATTTATAAATACATCAAGACTTTTATGCGCTATTATTTAACTATATCGAATGAACTAATGAAAAAGAGAAGACAGTCAATCTTATGGTATTTATTGCCGAAATGAAAAGTGGTTCTTTATATGTTTTATATTCAATTCCGTGTAACTAGGTTTGATACCTTTTCTTGTCAGATCAGATTTTAGATGTTTCTTGTCAAATTATTTTTAGATCGACAATTTCTGTAATTTTCGATTTTTAGCATTTTAACATGAATCATATATTACCTAAAATAGAAATAAAGGTATAAACTATGTTAGCGGCACTATTCCGAGCTCTAATTTTATTGGCGTAAAAATTACTTAATGATATTAAACGACCTTGTTTAGATACAGCATTTAAATTAAAAGAAGAAATCGTGTTTAATTAAATTAACACTGACAACATATTATCTCGTGAATAGACTATTTGTTTTGATTGCGGATAATTGTGCAAATTACCCGTCTCTTGAATTATTGAAGAGCGATCAACGATTAATTCATTGTAATTATCAGTTCATGGAGCAAATCGAACTATACTAATTATATGAAATAGTATAATGGTTAATTTAGTTAGAAAAAAGACCTGATAATTTCAGTCAGTAAACATGAAGTCTGTTACTGCAATTTCAGGTACGGGTGAAAATCGCTTTGAAGTAGCGCAGTGTGCTTTACATTTCCACTCATAAATGTGAGTCACCAATAAAGCAAAAAATAATTTTTTTTTTTTCGATCTTGATAAAAAAAAATTTGTTCAAATTTAAAAGAAACAGTAAAAAACATTCCTAAAAGGACTAAGAATGATACATAAATATTTTATCACTAGTTTTATACACAAAAAAGTATAAACCAATGTTACAATTGAACTCAAAAAAAAAAAACAATCCATAAATTGCAAACAAGTACACGTACCGATATTTTGTCCTTTGCCAGTATTAATTACATTTTTATACTTGATATTAAATCAGGTCTTAGATGGAATTTAAATTAATTTGAGGTTACATTGTGATTTGTTTCAGATATATGTGCAATAAATGACTTTAGCGTTCATTGAGTCTAATGTTATGTTTTTTTATAAGGAAGGATTGATGTCATTTTATAGTTTATATCTAGAAATTACAGACTTTTGGTTCGACTTTCTTTGCTTCATAAATATAAATGATACAGATTTGGTATCTATTTTATTTTTCATAATTTCTTACTTGTTTTTATTCAATTACGCAAGTTATAGATCGTTTATTTTAAATTATTTTTTTTACTTTATTATTTCTAAGATAGCTCTAATTAATTAATTTTATTACATTGCTGTTGATGTGATAGTCGAAACGTAATAAATCAATCAAATAATGCCAGAAAGTCATGTTCCAAAATAAACTTTAACAGTTTCGTTGAGAATGGAAACTTACATCTAAACCTATGAAATATACTAAAAAGAAAGTTTTCTTCATTTTATCGAATCGAAAACGTAAACATGATAATAACACTTACCAGAATATCAGGAATGTATGTTGTCGATAAAACCAGACTGACTTTAGCAGTAGTTTCGATTAACTACGTTTTAGTTGGCATTTAGACCCCGATTTATATCCACACTCTATCGTTTGCTTGGTTAACAGATTCACTAATGAATGGAAGTTAAAGCGATCAAATACTTGCGCTTACGAGGGAGCGTTTTTATATTCGCGGAATGAGCGGGTTGTAGAGGGGTGAGTAGGCGCATTGGGGGCGTGGCCTATGCAGCGACTCATGATTAGTATAAATACGAAGTTTCATTGTTATTGGACAGTTAGTCTTTGAGCTATCGTCAACCAAGTAACATAATCAGGAGTGAAAAGTGAAATATGGAAAAAATCGAATATCGTGCAGTTATAAAGTTCCTTACCAGGCAAGGAAAATCAGTCGCGACCATAATGAATGAGATGTCATTGGTTTACGGCGACTCTTGTCCAGGAAAAACAATGGCGTACAAGTGGCATAGTTTATTTAAACAAGGAAGGGAATCCCTTGAAGACGACCCGAGGCCGGGCAGGAGCATTGAGGTGACCACGCCAGCACTTATCCAAAAAGTTGAACAAATTGTACTCGAAGATGCTCGACTAAAGAAGAAACAACTCGCAGAAATGGTTGGAGTATCCGATACAACAATTTTTAAAATCCTACACGATCATCTCGGCATGTCTAAGGTCAGCGCAAGATGGGTGCCGAGAATGCTCACGCCGCCGCAAAAACAACAGCGCGTAGAGTGTTCGCGTGCATTTTTGGACCTCTGTAATGAAGACAAGGATGGTGTATTGGAATTGTTACTGGAGACGAAACTTGGGTTCATCATTATGAACCTGAGTCCAAACAGAGTCCATGCAGTGGCATAAAAAGGGCACAGCACCTCCCAAGAAATTTAAAGTGTCACAATCAGCTGGGAAACTCATGGCAACGGTGTTTTAGGACTCGGAAGGAATATTGTTGATTGATTATAAAGATAAAGGTGTTTCTATAACCGGAGAATATTACGCTTCAATATTAGAGCGACTAAAAGAAGCCATTAAAGAGAAAAGACGGGGAAAATTGACAAAAGGTGTTCTGCTTTTGCACGACAACGCGCCCGTCCACAAAAGCCGCGTTGCGTTAGCTGCCCTGCATAAGGTGGGCTTCGAAATTGTGAATCACCCACCCTACAGCCCAGACCTGGCCCCGAGTGATTATTACCTGTTTCCGAAAATGAAAAAAGAACTGCGGGGTAAAAAATTTACTGCCGATGATGAAGTCAAGGAGGCAGTTTCGGCGTATTTTGCAGATAAAGAGAAATCATTTTTTTATGAGGGTATAAATAAATTAATTGAAAGATGTGAAAAATGTATCCGCTGGGAAACTCATGGCAACGGTATTTTAGGACTCGGAAGGAATATTGTTGATTGATTATAAAGATAAAGGTGTTTCTATAACCGGAGAATATTACGCTTCAATATTAGAGCGACTAAAAGAAGCCATTAAAGAGAAAAGACGGGGAAAATTGACAAAAGGTGTTCTGCTTTTGCACGACAACGCGCCCGTCCACAAAAGCCGCGTTGCGTTAGCTGCCCTGCATAAGGTGGGCTTCGAAATTGTGAATCACCCACCCTACAGCCCAGACCTGGCCCCGAGTGATTATTACTTGTTTCCGAAAATGAAAAAAGAGCTGCGGGGTAAAAAATTGACTGCCGATGATGAAGTCAAGGAGGCAGTTTCGGCGTATTTTGCAGATAAAGAGAAATCATTTTTTTATGAGGGTATAAATAAATTAATTGAAAGATGTGAAAAATGTATCCGTCTTGCAGGTGAATATATTGAAAAGGAAAAATAATTTAGTTTTTTTATTTCCACCCCTTGTCCCCCATTCCGCGAATATAGAAACGCTCCCTCGTATATCTGAGAAATTAACCTATAGTTCTGTCACTACTTTACATATTCAATTAAATCGTTCTTTTATAAGTCCACTTTCTTCCTTGTAGAAAAGAAGATTTTGCACTAAAAAGTTATAACATTGTTTAAAGTTAAGCTGCTTTTATTAAAGAAATAAATATGTTGAAAGAAAAAGTGTTACATTTACTTGAAACGTATTACTATTTGACTCAAAAGTATTAGTTCTTGGAGTAATCTTTTACTTTAACATTTTTAATCTGGCTTTCAACGGTACAGATCGTGTGCGGAATTTGTTTTGGTACGGGTATTTTTGCCATAGTTTTCCAGGTGCGATACAGTTTAATTATCTGCTTATGATGACAACTTAGTTGTCCAAATAGGTATACAAAATACGAAAATTAATGTGGAAAGGGGCTTTATATCAACCTTCAGTGATTAAATTAATCAATCACATGCTCCATCAAAATTACCTTTTAATAGGATGTTTAATTTTTATTTGGGTTTCAATATATATATATCTAAAATTACTAATAAATATTTAATATCTCTAATGATAATACTTCTTTAGTGTCTATTGGTCTAGCGTATTCGATAAACGATCGATTATTATGCTAAAATAAATCAATATAGTTGAATTAATTATGAAAAAATCTTGCTAAAGGTAAGTAGACGTCGAAGTCTAATAATACTGTATTTTTAACTTTGTACAATAATATTAATACTAAATTTATATTTTATTTTACATGTTTATTTTTTTTTCTTTATCCTAACCCTTCCCCTGTTATATATTAACCCCCTATTATATATTATTATATATTAACAACAGTCAATGGGATGCTTTAATTTCCAGTTCTTCAAAATTTTAATAATAAATTAAATGAACTGTGACATTGATTTGGTTTCTTTTTATCTCGTTTCATTGACTTTTTATATACAAATGGATTTACCCTAAGCAATAATTCTTTTATTGTTGTTGTTAAATTTTGGTTTAATTAAAATTTTATTTGTGTTTTCGATAAGTATTAATTTTAGGTGTTAAAATATTAAATAAAATTATTCATTATTTCTATTTTTTTATTACACTTATCTACATTATCATACTGTATATATGTGATTTTTTCATTCTTAGATATCGACCACATGTCACATGATTATACAGTTTTAATTTACTTCATTTTCGAAGCTTCATTCTCTATTTGGTATTTCTTGCAACACGTGCTTTATACGGTTTTACTAATGTTTTGGGGAGTTATTAGTATTTCGAAATCTGTTCATTTAAAAACTGGTTTTAGACTGTACGTAAAGATATTGTTACACTATATAGAACCACATAATAGTATAATGTTTACTAAGATTATTGTGTCAATTTCCACGGGTGTCAAAATTTACAATGTGATTTGCGTAAAATTAACACTAGTAGTGTCAAATATATTCTTTTTTACATTTAGTTAAAACATAATTTAGTGTTTTTTGACTCAAAGTTATATACAGCTGACACCATCTTAAGAGTATATATTATAATGCCCAGGCTAACCTATTTGTGTTAAGGTTGACGCCGAAATATTTTACCACCTACAACGCATTGGATTTACACATAAAATTTCTCATAGTCTAAGTATGGTATTGAAGTAAGTTTATCACATGCATTTTGTCACCATTTTCAGCTCCCTTTTCTTTCATTTATTAGTTAGCTGAAACAATAATTTGTTCGTAATTATTTATCTATAGTTTGATATGAAACACATGAAACACTTCATAACAACAGAATAGTCATTGCATTTACCATTTATACGGTATCATTGGGAGCAGTGACCCCATTTATGGAAACTGTTTTATTAAAATGTTTTATTCTAGAACTACTATGCCTGATCTGGTGTTTAGCTTGTCAATGTTTGTTTTTAAAGCCACAATTTTCTATCGGTGAATGCAAACTTATGAAGTGATATAATACAGAAAAGCAGAACATCAGAATCACAGATATCAACTTCAATAGGGCAGATACTAAATATAAGCAAGAGGAGGTAAATTAATCTGAATGGGAATAGAGACCAATAACTCTTTTTATTAATGTTCCTAAATCAGATTTATTAATGTTTGATATTATGTCCGTGCTACTCGAAGCTTCTAATACAGTAGTAATGCGAAAATTATGCCATAGCGTTAAAACAGTACGCCTTACAGACTGGAGAAACGAACAGCAAAAAATAAAAGGGTCCTGCTTTTGTTTTATATATGCACAAAGGTGTTAAACTTCTGGAATGATATGAAAGTATGGACAAGGGAAGCTGATATTACAGCATAAGAAGAGATGATTTGAGATCATGTTTGGAATTTAAAAAGTAGATAAATGGATTTACTTTTGTTAAATTTCGCTTTCATTAATCTTAATGATCCGGTTAAAAAAGCTATTATTTTAGATTTTAAGAATTCTATACTTTGCTAATATGCACGAACAAATATATCGACTTAGATGTTAAGTAAAGCCATTTTATACAAAAGTTATCTGTTTAAGAAGAAAATATGTATTTCTTAAAGGCCCAATGAAAGACACATTTGGAGGTGTATTTCAGGAATGGACTAATATGTGTTTTTTCTTTCATCAACAGTATTTAATTTAAAATACTGAGCTCTATGTTTGTTGATACAGCATTATGTTAAGAGATGTTTACGCCAATATTTAATTTGATTCTGCTGTAGCTTTGTTGCAAATGAAACAAGTTAAGTGTCGTGAACTGTAATTTCAATATTTTCTTTGCTGTTTTTTCATCGTTTTATTTCTTTTAAATAAGCATTTTTTGCGTCTTTTTGATTTTATTTTTTTAAAACTTTAGTTAAACTACAGAAACTTTTATTTGAATTAAGAGCCTCAATTAAAATGTATCTTCATTTTCCACATGTAGTGAATAGTTCAAATTGTGGTACCTTTACATTTTAATCTTTATAACACACACACACACACACACACACATGTATATATATATATATATATATATATATATATATATAAAACGTTATTACGTGCAAAATTCGACAAAAACGTAAATTATCAAATCTTGTATCACTTTTCATTCATTCTTCTACCTATAGAAGGATCTAGAATTACACCATATGGGTTCATCTAATACAATTTAACATCTTCCTATAAAACAATTTCGTCAATAAAAAAAGATGAAACAAGGAAATGATGAATTCAACTAATCAATGAAAAAGGAATAATAAAATAAAAAGAGGGAAGTCTTTGCCTCAATTAAAAGAATTACATGAAAGGTTAAATTTGAAAAGTTACCGCCTAGTCATGCGCACGCATTATAGGCGTAACAAAATTCAATTATTTTCTCTTCCCCACCCATTAAAAAAATTAAATAAAATATATATCAACGCTCCTACTTAAATAAAAATAAAAAAATTTTAGAACACATAGACACATACACCCATAACAAGCTGTTTGTTTTGTCTTAAGATGATTTTAACTGTACCTAAGTGTAATATTCCTACGTTTAAGGTGGTTCTCCTTTATTTTTTCCGTCTGCTGAATGATTACCAAGTAGGTGTTAACACTAGGCGTGGTTTATCAATGTAATTCCATTTACCTCAAGAATGATTTCCAATGAGATTCAAGTTGTAGACGACGGTCTGTGAGAGGGCCGGACCAATCGTAAAGTGGATTCTCCCTCTATATCATAAACCATTTAATCTATCTCCCCCTCTACTTTAAAAGTCGAGTGGTTTCATCAACTTATTACCCTGGTAGAGTTTGTGACGGTAGCACGATTCCTAAATAATCACTTAGTGTTTTTAAATATAGACGTTATTTTATATACATTTCATATGTATGGTTAAACTCAAATGAATAGTTCTTTTTTTACTTGAATTGTGTAAATATATACAAATTATGCAATTATATGTACTAAAGAAGAAACAATTTCAATTATTATGGTGTAAGTGCAATCGATATTTTACTGTTTATTGTTGCTATTAAAAATAATAAGCCGACGGTGATGTGTTACATAAGCTTACTGTTGTTTTTGGTGTATATATTTAGTGACTCGAATTTTTAAATAAACATATTTATTGTGATAAGAAAATTCAAGTTTAGGAAGATATACATTCGCATTGAACGTGGCGCTAACCATTCATAATGAATAGTTTACATATAAATTGATATTTTCACCCACTTATTGGTAAAGACAATCATGATGCCTCTTGCACCGACGCCAATAGTTGCTGTACCATCCAAACCGAAAATCGGTTTTTCAATAGACTCTATAGTAGGTGGTGCAAATCAAGCTAGTCCACAACATTCCCCAGTACATTATTCTGAGAGTTCTGCCCCTTTATCGCCATCGAGTGATGTCGACAATCGTCTGAATGGATCACCAAAATTATATTCACCACAAAAATCACCAACATCACCAAAGCCACCTATTATGGTTCCTGGAATACCCGCTCATACGTTAGTAAGACCGAATCCTACATATGATCCGAATTTAGTGCCGAAAAATAGTTTTTTACAACCGGAAATGGTGCATAATCATGGTGGACATCCATTTGCGTTAGCGGCTCATTTTCAGGGAGCAGCTATTGCAGCGGCTTTAAGTTCTGGTCAACATGGATTTCCTCAACCTTCACCTTTGTCAACGCATACACCACCCAGAGATAGTTATCCTTTATATCCGTGGCTGTTATCAAGACATGGGAGAATTTTTCCGCATAGATTTCCTGGAGGTGAGTATAAAAAATATTCACACCTATAGTTAAATTGTTAGACTAAACTATAAATTAAATAAAGTCAATTTAGATGTCAAACAAAATACATACACAAAAATCGAATACATTTATATTATAGATAAATTATAAAAACTAGTTTTAGGTTTTGTTAACAAAAGCTTGTATTAAGATATTAAATCATAAATTGCGTTATACGTACCTATATGACCAATTAAATTAGTTTAGAAAAGGAAATCACAAAACTTTTGTGGAATATTTGTTACTGGTAAATGTATATATATATATATATATATATATGTATATACATATATAATTGGCATAGTAAAATAAAGTATCTGCTGTATGATAATTTGGCCGCCAAAACAAACAATTATCACGTAACAAACATATATCTATAGAAATATTTACTAATCAGTTTCCACTTTCTTATTGACGATATCTTACCGGCTAATGACTCAGTTTGACGTTTTCATTTGAAAATATTGGAGTTTAAAAATATATTATCAGACATGTAAATATAGAAACAATCACAGTTTTTATATGAATAGTTTTGTTAATGTTTTAAAATACAAGGGTGATTTTATATTGTATAATATATATACGTATAGGCTCCAACTAAACAAGTATTTACCCCATTTATTTAAGTAATCAGCTTATGATATGAAGGTGATCATATGGTGATGATTTGGTAAAAGTGGTAATATTCATATACATTTATTATATTATATAGAATTAGCTTTCGTAATAATTTTTTCGATGTATTGCTTAATAACAAATATACTCGTCATGTATGTTGAGAACATTTCCGGCATTGTAAATATTTTATAATAATCTAGGACAATAACAAATAGTTACAGCAAAAAAAGAGCTGTTACCTAAGTGGTAACGATTTTTTATTTTGCTATTTTCTAACTGCAGATAATTAATTAAGAACTAGAATGTTCGTGTAATATTTCAAGTGAAAATTGTAGGTATAGATCTGTAGTCAAATTGCTCTAAAATCGGGCAAAATAAGAGATAACTCATTTCCCTTAATTGTATGATTTAGCAGCAGATTTTAAAATTTACTTTGTTTTAAAAACGTGCACTAGAAGCGATAGTTATTGTAGCTTGGTTTTATTTTGAATTGCATGAAGTTGAAATCGAATATTATTTAGAAAAACATTTTGTTCCCTACATAATAGGAAAATTATAGTACTTTTTTGTAACAATTATAACACAAATAGGGACTGTAATTAAACATTGTTTTAAGAGTTATAATATGATAGTACTGACAATGTCGTCTTATTATTATCGTTGGTTAATATTGTACTTTGTCAGTAGCAGCTTACACAAACCTCTATATTTTTAATTAATTGCTGTAACTTATCAAAAATTTTAGCTTCTTAATTAATAAGTACTATTAAGGAAACTTCCACTTTATCAAACATTTTTACATTAATTATTTCTAAATATTATAAAATATTCGAATAATTTACGTACTTATCCATATTACCGCATATTTCGATTTAATACTAGAAGTATTGTGTTGGTGGGTGGGTCGTTTTGACTGCAAAGAATGATTGCTGCAGTTTGGTGTTACATATATTGTATTTGATATTAGCCTTTGTAAATAATTATTAGAGGATACTAAGCGTCTATATAAAATGGATCGTTTTGTAACGCTGTTTTTAATGTACACAATACTTATATTATTTAGTTTCAAAGTCCAGTTATTAAACAGCCTATATATCCTCTTTAATAAATTTCTATAATCTATTCTTCATTATTAATTTTTCTCAGTATTCCACTTACGGAAAACGTGCAAAAACGCAAAACCCAAAGACGTTGACGATGATTCGTAATACCTATATTCTTAGAGAATATATTTGACTGCAAAATCCTCCTTTAGTGTAATAATACTGTGTATTTTACACAGCAAAGTAATTATTATAATTTTTTTGTCTCAATATTATTCATATTTCTGCAACTAAACATATATGTGGAGGACTAGTGGAACACATGAGAAGCTAATAGGTATGAAAAGAACATTGGGGAAACTTCTCGTATTAAAAAGGACTTATACTCTGCACAGTTAAAGACAAAGGATTGAACTTTGCACTAATATTTACTTACGATTAGTTCAAAAGTATACATACATATAAGATAGGATAGGTAAAGTAAGGCTGCTGTCGCTTAACTTGTTTCATTTGTGTTGTGATAGAACAAAATTAAATATTGGTGCAACCGTATAAAACTGTTCTATACTAAATGTAGAATATTTTATTAAATTAAGTGTTGTAGATGTTGCTATACGTAAAAATATATTGGTCCATTAATTAGTTTTAGTAGAGAACTGTTTTATTTAACAGAATTTAAACATGTATAGCAACAAAACGTACAATTCTTAAAATTCAATAAAACTATCAATATATATACAAATAAGATTTCAAAAACACCTTTTTGGCATCCGTTCAGCTTCATATTGAATTGAAAGCTTTGGATCAGATATTCTGTGGATTCATTTCTACATATTCTACAGTATTAGTACCTTTCGAAGCTCGCTACGGTTCTCTATAGAAGCTCTTAGTCGTAGTGATGTAATATCAACATACACTAATAAACTTAATCGGAAACATTAAGAGAGGAATTGGTCTCTGCTCTTGCTCATGTTTATACAACTCATCTTCGTTTGCGTTTGACAAGGCTACAGTATTGGTTGGTAATTGTTCTATTGAAGTTGATGATTTTGATTCTGGTGTTCTTTATTATACCATCTGATAGATTCATAGCTACATATATCATAATTGACTGGTCAAATTCCACATCAGGATATATTAATGCAATGGTTTACACGAATAGTCTACTGCTTCTACAACTGCTACGCTAATAAGAACTAAATAAGGTTCATTGGTAGCAGCTAGCAATATATCACTTAATGTACATAAAATTTATTTTAGAACATTACATAACTGTAATCACAGATTATTGTGCAACTAAGAAAAGTGTTACATCTTTCACACATCAGTCAAAAATTACTAATCACAAACATTCAATAAATGAAAATGCTTGCTCTAAAATAATAGAAAAGTGGCATAAAACTTATCACATCTACTTATTTGCGCCGCCATAAGTTGTTATTAGACGTGGCTTTTACAATAATGGATACTATAGGTGCTATGTTACTAGTGGAAAGAGTTTACGTCGTGATTAGGCATAACAAAAATAGAGTGATCCAATAAGTCCAGCAGCCAATGAATCACTTGGTCTGTTGACTGCAACTTTATCCTACTTACTCCGATGAGTACATTTGCGACAAGAAAATAATCTTTTAGTTACTGTGTATTTAGTTGAATTATTTATTTTTCGTATGTTAATTTTTTTTTATTTTTGCAAGCGAATATTCGTGAGAAAGAAATATTATAAAAATTACAGAAACATCGAGCAAAATAGCAAGTGTCTCTTCTAGTGTTTAAAAGGAAATAGATTTTCTTAAAAAAGAGATATTTACTGAACTTAATTGTCGTCATTTATAACACTATGTTTTTATGTGATGATATTGTTTTTATTTTTGTAATTACAAAGAGTTTTCTTCGCCGCCGTCAGAGCTTCGCGAAAGGGTCCTTGCCAGTCATTGCCCAAGCGTTTCGCTAAACGGAATGACTTCATTAATTTTCGGACAATTTCCAGACCTAAAACATGTTGATTCTAAAGTACTATCTGTATGCAAAAAAAAATTGAGATCATTATTAAATTTGCTCTAAAAGAAATAAAAAATGTAAATTTATGATAAGACTACAGATTATACAAAAAATCTATTTTCAATATTAGTGCACGCATATAACATATTGAATTTCTATTTGACAGTTATCGAACTATATCGGTAGTGTAATACTAACTAGATTAGAAAAATTTCACTTGACTACAAGCCAAGTAATGATGTTTGTTACAGTTGAGCCGGTAACTGTAACTACTCAATACTTTATCTGGGACGTTATCTTAAAGACGAATGTTCCACTTTACTTCATGTAAATGAATATGTGTGAAGATGAACATTTACGGAAAGCGTAAAATCCAGAAACTAAAGTCTGTCAAAATGGTTGACTTTTCTAGTGTTAGAAAGTTGTATACTTCGACAAAAAGTAGAAACTAATGAACTTCAGCATTAACTTAATCACTTAAGGTTGATGTATAACCCAATTCCACATTAATTTTCGTATTCTGTATACTTCTTTCGACAACTAAGTTGTTATCATCAGCAGATAATTAAATAGTGTCGCTCCTGGAAAACTACGGAAAAAATACACACGAAACGATCTGTACTGTTGAAATTCAAAACCCACGAGTGTGCGTTTTGGTTTTCGGGGTTCCGCTGTTTTGGCTTTCGCTATTTCGTGCGGGTTTTTGCCATAGTTTTCCGGGTGCGACACTGTTTAGTTATCTGCTGATGATAACAATTTAGTTGTCGAAATACGTATACAGAATATGAAAATTAATATGAAAAGGAACCTTAAGTGATTAAGTGATCAACCACGGGCTGCATCAAAATTACCTCGAGCATTAATATTTACTTGCATCTATTTTTAAAAAGTATGTACATACGGATCAAGAAATGGGTTCAATAATGTAATACCGCGTCAGTAATCTGCGTATATGATTTCTGCTTGATTAAAATATTTAAAAATATTAAATTTAAAAATTCACTTTTCATATGAAAAAGTTACGGTTACCTCAGTTCGTAACAAATTTCTGAATAGATATGTATATTTCACGGTTGTATGCACTATATATGATCAAATTATTTGTTATTCTACTGTTTAACCATAGTTTTATTATATAGAATTAGCTTTTGTAACAATTTTTTCTTTCCTTAAAATTCAATGATTAATAAATATGATTTTCATAAAATTTTTTATTTCCAACATTTTCACTTATTTAGAAATATAATTGAATTTATTTTTAAGGTTATACATTTTTTTCTAATTACAAAAAGGTATCACATGAATATTCCTGTATATGATAATACTGTTTACTTTTTCAAATGTTTCATTTTAACTCAAAATCAATTACATAAAAACAATAATATTCGATTTGAAAAAATTATTATCAAAATCTCGCCTTCCAATTTAAATAAACCTTTTCATTTCATAATAAATGTGTTACAAGAAAACTGTCGGCATTGGAAATAGTGCTAAAAGTTACTTCAAGAACTAATGAAGTTATCATAAAATTCGAAGCATATAATTTTATACATTTGCGGTCACTACTTATTTATTGTAAAAATTTCTAATTTTTTGTACAATAATAGGTTGAGAATTGATCGCAATTATAGAAAAACAATTAATTTAATTTACTTTGAAAAAAATGCAAATTAGATATAATATACAAATAAAAAATAATGTAATATTCATAAGGAGATACTTGTAATAAGAAGTATTTTAAATATCAGAACACGTTAAATTGCAAAAATTAACCTTTCTGAAACAAAGTTAGTACAATATGTACAATTATTTTGATTGGCACAATAAATAACTAAAACATGCATTTCCAAATTTGCTAAAAATATTTTCTTTGTATTTATTGTATTCTTTGTATGCACTAATGAATAAATACAATCCTTACAATTTACCGCAGTTAGCCATCTCGTAATTTACAATTTGTACTACAGGGTTCACAATAATTTTACAGAGCGTCTGAACGAAATTGTGATATGCGCTTGCCACCTTCTTTTTTACAACACTTTGAAATAACTAAGAAAATTTATACTTCTATTACAGTTTAGAAAATTAAAATACAAGTTTTCCACTTGAACATCAACTTTGATCACATATTTGTTAATTAAGTTATTTAGCTGCAATTTCTAGGTCGATTTAATTAAAGTAGTTATTAGTAGAAATTAATTTCAAATTGATGTATAATTATAACTACTTGACATGTGTATGTATGATAACTTGAGAACGTCTTGTATATTTGTAAAAATATTTAGCGTGTACATTAACAAAAACTTCTACTAGAATTAGTAAAATATGTAAAATTGTTTTCTGTGGAAAATGTGTTCCAGTATTTTTTTTCGAAATTATTTAGAAATATATGTATATATAGAAGAGACAATCCAAGGTTTCACTCAACGTATGAAATAACAATTTTTTTAATTTATAACGAATAATACATAACTTATATTTTGGAATTCTATAGACTAGTAATACAATCTTTTTCTGGATTTTTCCGATTGGCCACTCTAATAATAATGTACTAGATAGACACCTGCATGCTACATTTCACTATCGTTCAAAATAGAGCAGTTCTTATCGGTAAATTAATACGTAAAGCAACAATTAGCTGAGGATATAAACTTATTGATATACAGTGAGTTACAGAAAGCAAAGAAATAAACTTGAAGAAAGAGAACCACCTTTGCCTATCATACTGTCCCGGTGTTACCACGAGAAAATAATAATAATATTAAGGAAAAAAAATGTACGATAAGATTCATATCGATAATCAAGTTGATGCAGTTCTCTGAAACTAATGACAATCTGTACCCAAATGAAAGAGGGATCTATAAACTAATTTGCGAGCGCGGAAAGAGCTAAGAGGGGATGAAGTTGCATCATAGTGATTTGTAAAGAGGAGCAATTATGCAGTTGCAGAACATGTGTACAGGAACGGAAACAAGATTTTTAAGAAATTGAAGCATTAATTACTATAAAGAAATGTTATCGAACGACCATTAATGAAGTCATTGAGGTACATATTATTAAAATTTTATGCGAGAGAATGGTCTGGTATTTAACAACACTTGATAAAATTTACTATGAGAGCCCGTTATTATCAATAGAGCCCGAAGACTTACCAGCGAGGCTTCAATATAAAAAGTTTTGTAATTTGGCGCAAACGATTGTTGTACGCTGTGACAAGTCCAGTATAAGTTGAGTCTAAGTGAAGCCTACTCTGTAGGTCTTGCTTTTTTGTTTTTTTTAGAGTATTTAATTGCACTATTTAGTCTTCATTCAAATAAAATGATTTTAATTTATGCGCTAACTTTGCATTGTATCTAACTTGAACCTCTTTTATATTTAGAAGACACGATGTTGGTAGAGGGAAATATGTAAAAATTAAAAAAAATCTTTGATAACAGCATTACTTCTTAAATTTTCTTCATCTGTGTTAATTAATAATTAATTTATGTAACGTATAAAATTTTCGACTTATGCTATTTCAATTCACATCATAGGAATTCTGCGAAATTCACTCTTTATAACTAACTAACATCATAATCAGCATTTCATGGTATGTATATACGTATATGGCAGCTAATTTGGTATAAGCTTAATGGTATTGCATTAATGTGTTTTCTCATTTTTTTTGGCATATTATGTACATACAAGCTCTATTTTTCAATAGAAACGCCGTGAATGGAATTGACAAATATATATTACCACACTGTATAAACTGTTATTTAAATATAGATATTTGATACATTTTCATTAGTTATCACTGAGTGGAAGTAGAAATTGGCAGAAAAGTAAGTAGTGCACAATCAATATGCTCTAATAGTATGCGACTTCATCCTCTGCAATTATAGTGAGTTCGAAAAGCATCGAAAGCCATTTTGTGTTAGACAAACTAAGTGAAATTATATTAATTAACGCATTACTGATCTAAAAACTTAAGCAGATTTTAAAAAACGTCTATCAATTGCTATTATATATCTGTTGCATGTGGGAGAAACAACTTAAGAAATAACAACACGATCGAACAACAAAAGTAATAGTACGTTCGTGCTGTGAAACTGATGGACGAGTTCTCTAATGAATTAGAAGTTTCAATTTAGAGGAATAAGAGACGATAAATTTTTTTTTGGAAATGTTTCCATCAAGAAATGAAAATTAAATTCAGACGTCAAAAACGAATTTTTAATGTTTACTAAGTAATACGTAAAATAATTTTTCTGATTTGTTGGGAAGCTGTAAATTGGATTTTTAAGTTAAAATTTTTTCTATCTTTGTTTAAATTATTTAAATAAAAATTAATGATACAATTAAACTGTGGGAAATTTTATTATAATATGGCGTTACATGATCCCCATTAGTTTGGAGATTACATGTCAATATCTTCGATCTTCATGAGACAGGCTTAGGACATAGAAAAGTATTTTTAATCGTCTACTTAGCGTTTAGAGAAAGATTCTACTACAACATATTATAAATTTATAAATTGATGAATTATATAAAAAAACACATTTTATTGAATATAAAGGACGCTATTGTATTAGATCCTGAAGTTACTACAACAATACAGATTTTTTTCAACTAAAAGTTGATTATAATATCTTAATATCACCAAGAGTGCATTGCAATTGGAATTTCAGTGGGAGAATAACTATGTATTTGCACGTAAATTTAAAAAAATACTTTGCAGCTACAGTAATTAAAAGGCAAACTAGTAATTCCAAACACTCATCGTGACACTATTAGGACGTATTGTAATATTATACTTTAATGAAAGAAGCATTTAAATTTATGTGTGTACATTACATTGGAGAACAGTAGATTTATTACTTTAATAATTCAAATACAAAATATAGATTCTTCGAAAATTGAACTCTTCTGAAAATATTTGTAGTTGTATGAGTTTATGTTTAAACGTTGGTAGAAATAAAACCCATATATCTGATTGTTCAGTTAGCATGCAATATACATTCATATTCATCTGAATACCTTTACTGTTCTAGTAATGTCAACAACATTAAACCTACGATTTTTGAATACTGAGTGATCGAATTTAGGCTTGTTCTTAGAATTCTCTCGACCATGCTTAAATTCAAATTCAAATTCATTCTACTGAGATAACATAGAAAGTAAAGTACATACATACGTATATCTCTTAATGAAACATACTTTTGAATTAAAACATCTTTTAATAATATAATTTGGTAAAAGAATATTCTTCTTTTATGTACATATATTTGTTTTGATCAAAAATTTAGCGAACATCATCGATCAAGATTTTTAGATATCGCCCCGTTGTACTTTTTCTTGTACCCTAAACTCAAATTATCACTACGTGCAGGACATTTTCAATCTATCAAACTCAATGCGTGGAAGAAGTTAAAGGTCAAAAGGTATCTATAAGGAGTATTTCGGCAACTGGATTATGCACTGGCATAAATATACGAAAACAAATGGAGTTTACAGCGCCCAAATAAATTGAATGATTAAGTTAATATTTTGTGTTTTATTAGACATTTCCACATACATGTTTAATAGAATGTATTTTTAGCATATCGCTTAAATATGTTCAAATATATATATATGTATGTATGTATATATATGTGTATATATATATATATATGTGTATATATATATATATACCAGAGGTGGTGAACGCACGACCCTGAGTCCACATGCGGCATCTGTGAGATTTTTGTGCGACCTTCCGTTTCTTGAAGGGTGTTAACTAGGCTAATAATAGCTTGATAAGTAGTAATAGCAGAAATGTCACTTTCCAGATCGGTATATCTTGTTTCTGCAATTCAACAATTCACGTTGGCAATTTTTATTTCTTGTCTATGCTGAATCGACTCTGTCGTTTCTTAGAGTCCGTTTACTATGACGAATAACAGCTTGGCTCTAAGCGCGCTGTATGTAACACATAGTCAAGGTTGCGATGCGCACATGTACTAAATGCGCCCTTAGCCGATCCGATCGGAATAAGCCTACCGATCAATGTTGCCAATGTACACTTTTAGGATTCCCGCAACATTCGGCTTAAATTCTCATAATTGCCCGTTGCTTATTGGCAATTTCCCAGAAAATTCTCCACATTTTCTATGATTTTATGTTATAAAAAAATATTATTGTTTATTTCGTAACAATAAGTACAGTTACACAAATAGGTACTAGAGGAGGAAAATATATGGCTTCAATTAAGAAGAAAAATACGAAAACACATAGGTACAAATATGTCAAATAAAAATACATTAACAAGTGCAGCGATTAAAACATTACAAAATCAGCAGCAAAACAGAAATAAATCAATGGAATCTATTTACTTATTTAATTTAATCAGTTATTAAAACTTATTTATTATTTTCGTTTATTTATTTGTGTAAATATAAGTTAAATGCTATATTTTTATTTTTTCATATCAAGTACCTAACGTACCTGTTTTCTAACTTCGGGTGTACTTTTTACCCACTTATCCACTGTGCACCCTTCATGAAATTGCTAAACATAAGATGTCAATAAAATTCCCCAAGTAAAATGATTTCTGCGACATTAAAGTAAAGTAAATTGTAAGAATTCTCTGACCATAGACAATGATCTCAGAGGATATAGAAATGAATGCGTTCACAAAATGTGACTAATAAAAATAAAATAATTTTTATTCTCCATTCTCTGGAATTCGCCGATTTGATTTGACGAATCTCCACGCCAACCTCTTACTCCCTGCTATTCGGGGAAACTTTTAGCGATTGACAGGACTGTTGTCGATTTAATTCGCTCTCGTCTTCTATTGCCACAGGTCATTGTTACGTTGTAGTATTGCATACGATTGTTAATATAATTGTTATCGCGGTTCCTTTATTTTATCAATCATGTCAAATTATAAGAGAAGAAAATTAATTGAAGAAAACAGAATATTTAATGAATGAATGAGAATGGGAGTTAAAATTTTTCTTTATTTCTGTGAAACATAAAATGATATGTTTTATGTTGCAATACTACTTTGAAGAAAGCGAATGCAAAAAAATACTATTCGACCGATGAAGAACATAAATATTACAATTTAGAAGGGGAATCTTGACAAGCTGCGTTTGAAAAATTGAAAAAAGGAATGCATCAAGAGCAGACGTCTTTTGGTGCTTTTGTTAATAAAAATATTACTGCAGTTGATATTACTTGTAAAAATAGACAAATGATTTAGTGACGTCGTAATAATTGTAGAATGTATTGTTGAAGCTGTGGGTACGTTAGATCCAGACATATGAAATGTGGCAAAAGATCCAAACGTTTCGAAAAGAATTTTCGCTTTTTAAAACATTGCTGTCTCGCTCAGATACATCTGCAGAACACTTTCCGGAACTAGAAAAAATGTTGAATGAGCAAAAATATAAAAATAAAACATTTGATGAATATGTAGGTGTCTTGCATTCTTTAATAGACGAATATACTGAAATATTTTCAGATTTTGAAGAGCATATTACTGCTGTGAAGCTGTTATGTGAGCCACATTTAGTAGATATATCTGAGGCTTCTACGGAACTACGAATAGAGTTATTTGTGTTAGGGGAAGACAGTAACCTCAAATCTCCTTTTGAGGCCAAAAATGATCCCATAGAAATGTGGAAAATTGTTGAGAGATAACGCACGCCGTTTACATTCCTGATTTGGAAGTACTTATTGCTGCGACTCAATATTTTTTCTCATGACAACAATTAAAACTAGTTTAAGAACCCAAATAACAAATGCTCATTTAAAGGATCAATTAAGGCTGCGCGTTACGAAGCTTCATCCAAATATTCAATTACTTTCAAGCAAGAAACCAATGCAAATAACCCACTAAATTAAAGTTGAGATATTATTTTTCTGTTTTCTATTATATTTCTTTTAAATGTTATAAATTTATTTAAAAATATTTCTATTCTGTTAGTTGTTACTTCAAAATGTATTTAAATATGTAGTTGTTTAATAAAACTTATGTGGCCTCCTTTGTTACTGCCTAATTTAAATGTGGTCTCTAATAGTTAAAAGATTCCTCACCTTTGATAGATACATATACATGTTATACAAAAAAAAAATTAATTATTTTTTGTATAAACAAATTAATTTTTTAAAAGTACGATTGTACGTAAAATAGTTCCAAACATAATCATAGTGTTTATTAAAGCAAAGTTGCTAATTTGATTATTAAGTATATAAATTCAGTTTTGTAATTACAAAATTATTCTGACATTTTTTATTATATTAGTGAGATTCTTATGTGTAGATATTTAATTTTCATTTTGTGAAGGTAATAGAGTTATTGACAATATTACAGTATCGGCACTGCTTGGCAACCTCTAAATTTTAAGTAAGTGACAATTTTCTAACACAAAATTATTCACTCTAAAAGATTCTTTTGTTACATAATACATAAAATTGAAACAAAATTTATTCTCACTCATGCAATAGAGTAATCTAACATGTAAATTTCGTTTAGAAAAAAAGGTGGCCAAGAAAAAGGAATATCTTTCTACAGACAGTGGGTATTATGATAATTTCTGTACGTATTAAGAGTCAAAGATTATAGACATAGATAGTTGTTTTCTTTTTTTTTTGTTATTCCGTCTACGTTTTCTTTGTGATACCGATCGTAAGATACCTTGAACTGGGAAGAGTAATTATTTACACATTAGCAGTGCTGCTAATTATATCTGGAAGCAAACATTACTATTAGACCTTCTTAACTCTTTGAAATTAATACTTTAATAGCGTAATTGCCTTAAAAATACCGTCAGTCATTTGTTTCATGACATAGCCTAATTGCACAAACGGTGAATTATCATTATAGAAAAAAGCAATGGAATGGTGAATGCATTCGTGTACATATACTAAAATAATTTATCGACTTTTATAATGCTGTTGTTTGTAATGTGGGCATATACATATATATATATAATTTTATTTTATAGTTGCAAAACTTCTTTTTCATTAATAGGGCAAAATTAAATACACTGACACAAAAGTACTCAAAAAGGAATCGAAAATATTATTAGAAATAATAAAAAAGAAAAAGTAAATACGAAAATGTATAAATTCGAAGGGTAATAATTATTTACATGTAAGTACATGATATAAAAAAGTTAAAAAATAAAAGTACAAGAAGTAAGTAGAGAGTGCAAATATATTAACTTCCCGTACTTATTTTTAATTGTCAGTTCGAGTAAAGTTCCTGTAGATTCATGGTGATATCTGCATAAGATATCTCAATAAAGATACTGCACATTATGTATAAAGAAAACTTTAATATTATATTGGTTTTAGAAGTGAACAGAAAAGTGTAGTATGGTAATAAACCGACAATCGTACAATTTGAAAATTTAGTTCGTGAAGTGAATAACAATCGATGTCATTTTGTGAAAGTTTATACAAAAACTACAAACTAACAGGAATGCGTTTACCGTCCAGCAAGATATCATCTAATCATGGAAGCACCATTTGAGTGAAAAGTCTTCATGATTGCTTGTATAGAAGTAAATGCTCTAGCTGCTTATATATTGCCCAATATTTTTTGACAGATCAGGCCACGTTTTCAATCTTGTTGACAAACACAAGTTTTCCATATAAGATGCCAAGATTTTTGGCAAGGTTGATCTGCATTAACAAAATGCCAGGCACAGTCATTCATATTTTGTACTGAGGTAAACATTTCTAAGTTATCTACAAATAAAAAGTTTCTGGACTTGATAATCGACGGCATATAATTAATAATAAAAATTATCGACAGTTTAATAACTCCTGGAAATATTTCTATAAACTGGCTTTAACCATTTTAAACAAGAAAATGGATACACAAACACATCTTATCTATTATCAAAAGTCCACCTCTTTGATTAGAAATCAGGATTTGATACTTTTTAGAGTCATCTGAAACAGAAATACATTACAACCTGTTAGAAATAGAGGTTTGGAGAGCCATAGGTCAATTGAAAAGTGGAAAAACACATCAAAGTGTTAATAAATAAAAGCGTAATTTCTAGACTACGGAATGTTTTTTCTTTAAGCTGGAGGTACTTGACGAACATAAGGGCAAGGTCGGTTAACATTAACATCATCAAAAAACAATTGATACCTGTCGACATTGGCACGTAGAAATTGCAGACTTGACACTTTTGCCTTACATCTAGAAAAGGCTTCAACCAACCTTTATTCCATAGAAGATGGAGCTATTACTACCCAGAATAATCGGGATGAGATTGTTCCCACCGATTGAACATCGTGACTAACTGTATTGATAATGTTGGTGTAGAGAGAATGTAGTGGACAGCTAATTCTCTAGTTAAAAATCTAATAAAACACGCTAGGAATGTTGTGCGAAGATGTTTTTCTGCATGAAGCATACTACCAAGGACGCTTCAGGTGTTACAAATTGCTGTCAGAGAGCAATGGGATATGATTTTCCAAATGTATGGTATGCTAATCCGGTCAATGCCATTAAAATGCCAAACGATATTAGATATTCGTCAAGATCATACACATTATTAATCTGTATTCTTTATAAGAATTGTTGTAATAAAGCTTCTGTAAAATTGAATTGGATTCTTCTATAACTTTCCTATGCTAAAATGCAAATATTTTATATTCTCCCAACACGATTACATTAAAACTTATCTAAAGGAGTTAAATACAATAACGTGTGCAGATATTTGTAAGTATAAGCTCTCGTATTTCATATTTAGTTTACACGACATATGTATATTGAAATGTATTTTTACATTTATATAGGTATTAGTTGGAAGATAATGTTTACTAAGAAAATTCAGCTTGACGGATTTTCAATTTATAACTAAACAGTAACGTTTGTGCATTATCTATATTGTGCATAATTCTACCTATCTAACCAGTTCGTTTGATCTGTTGTCAATAAATAACTCAGTTTGCCTCTAAACAGTATAATTTTAATACATAGGCTAGAAATTTGTTAAGAATTTATAGTTATTTAACATTAATGTCCATTACATAAAAACATTTATAATATTTACAGAAACTAAGCATTTTGTATTGATTTGCAAAATAAAACATTAATTTCTGGTTTAATTAAGGAATTATAAATGCGTTCGGGGTATAATTTATACCACCTTACCAAGTTTATTTCCATAAAACGAACCGATGATATGGTAAGCATATAAGAAGTAACTTTAGAAAGGAAAACATTTTTAACGCAGATAATATCACCTTTATTTACAATTCAACGGCCCTCATAAACTCGGGAAAAATACAGCGTATGTGTATATATACAACGAGCAACTTGAAATATATAAGCGCAGCAACGAAACAGAAAAGTGTTGCAATAATTATATATTTCATGGCATTTATTTAACAATTAGTCTACGTAAGTAGTTTTTAAAAACACCTTTTCATAATGGTCTTTGTGGTGAAGCAATTAAATATAATTATATAACTTCAAAGTTTCACTCTTCTATTTATATTTAATACAGCTCTACCGGAAAAAGGCTACAGCAGATAGTGAATAATTTAACAAAAATTAACCCCAATAAGAAAATTAAACCATCATTAAAACGTGTGTTGGTGTTCTTCAAGGACGTATTCATTACTGTTATGCAAAATACAGTAAATCGTTCTATAATATATTGTTCTTTATTCCTTAATATGTGTATTTAACACTTAACGTTATTAATTGTATGTAATACTTATTATATAAGTTAATTTAGTCAAAAAAATAATAGAGAACAAATACGAATATACTTGTCATGTGCAGTCATGTATTTACAATAATATAGTTAAATGAGTGTTGGTGAGATTTTTAAAAACATATTTATGAACATATTTCATCCTAAATTAATGAATCAAAAAAATTCGAAACACTGAAAACATGCTGCTAAACAACGTATATCAACCTAGAGAATAAGAAATCATCGCAAAATAAAAACAAGTTGTATTACCTGTTACTAACAGGATCAACAAAGTATTATGCATCAAAACATTCTTTAAACTGGCAAGAAAAATAAATTAATTTTTACCAATTTCAAAAGAGAAAGTAAACTTGGAGAATCAAGGCGACCGACCAGACATTCATAAAATAAACTAACATATAAATAAACGTGACAGCAGAAGAATATAAAATCAATTAGTCACAACATCGCCATTAGCGCAACGCCATTTATCGATAGATCTCACAATGAATAAATAAGACAATACTCAATGACTTCCGCACATATGGAAAACAATGTTAGCAAAGCAACGCATACTGGAAAACAATCCTACAACAAGCAGAAATATTGCTTAGATGATATCAGTAATGCGCTCTACAGTGAGAGGTGGTCTGATCATTGTGGAAACGCTACAAACATGTTTAACGTCAAAGTCACCTGCAGTCGTCAGAATTGGTTTCCTGTATAGCCAATAAGCGACAAATTACTGCCTTTGTTAGTAGAATATTCGCACCGTGAAATGGAAGAAAGCATTCACGCCGAAGCAACGAGATTGAGAAGACTAGAACATTTCATCGAAACGCCGGTCAAGAGGGGGTTTTCCTGAGGACCAGTGTTGCCACCTATATCGAGGATCAACCGAGATATAGTTTCAAATTTCAAAACTATTACAGTCATATTTTAAAGACCAGCAGCACGCCGTACACTTTAACGGCGTAATCAGCGACTTAAAAACCATCAAATATGGAGTGGCTCAAGGATCGCTACTGGGCCCTTTTTTATCCGGTTTGTATGTCAACGACCTTGTACAACATGTCGCGGATCCCTTGTTACGGTAGGCGGATGACACAACAGTTCTATGTAGAGACGAAAACGAACAAAGGCTAGAAGTAAGGGCCCATAAAACACTATTGCAATCCATGGCATGGTTCTCAACAAATAAGCTAATGCTCAATGACACCAAAACGATCAAGATGACTATCGTCTCCAAACGACATAAAACTCCCACAAACGCCGGGTCTGTGAAGATATTGGGAGCATATCTGGATATCAGACTTACCTGAAGATATGAAGTTGACGCTCTTTCGAAAAAGCTCTCCTGTGCAATTTATGTTACACGCAGAATGAGAACAATTACAAATAAAGAAGCCGCGACAATAGCCTATAATGCACTCTTCCATTCGCGAATGAACTATAGCATCCAATTATGGGACGACTCGGTCCATGCAAATGACATTTTCATTTCGCAAAAAAAGACAATACGTTCAATAGAACAAGTTCAGCAAACGACACATTGCAGACCACTATTTATAAAAAACAAAATAATGTCCATGGCCTGCACATATATATATATATATATATATATATATATATATATATATATATATATATATACAAACAATTGTTACGCGCTAAAAAAGAGGCACCTGAACAAAAGAGAAAAGGAGAGGGAAGATCAATACAACTAAGATCGCAACAACAAATTCTACTTCCCAACCATAGGTTAGTTACAACAGCTCCTTAACGCAAACATCTTCATTTACTAAATACGCTACCACTATCATGGACTGAAAAACTATTTTCGAAATTTGAAAATGATTTAAAGGCATTCCTTCTCAAAAATGGATTCTACACGATAACGGAGTTCCTGGAGAGGGTAAAGTTAATGAAGTATTAAGCTATATATTTTCATATGCATATATTTACACCTTTACACAACATGAATACGCAGGCACACACACACATACACATACACACCAACTTATACCGATACCAATACATTTGTAAGTTTATATGTATGGCAAAATAATATATATATATATATATATATATATATATATATATATATATATATGCTATAACAATCATTTGATGTATATATATACCATAAGTTCAATTGAATATTAACAGAAGTGTCGCTCCATTTCACCACTAAACAGCGGCTCCAGTAAATTCGAATTTAAAAAACTTGGAGTTTTATTCGATTCTCAATCGAGTTTCTCCAAGCCAAGCATGTTACTAATTTAATTACATTGGCATCCACAAGTTTAGGATTTTTTATTTCTTATTCGAAAGTTTAACTAATTTTTTAATTTAAAATTTCTTTATTACTGTTTTACTGTTGCTCTATTACTGTTTTGTCCGATCTAAAAAGGAACATTCTTCAGTAATATGATACATAAAATACACATAGTAGTTACTTCTGCAATGTACTTTCATATCGTAACGATAAGACTAAGAAGATCTAGAAAACGACGAATGGGATTTCGTCGAAACGTCTGTCAAAAACAAGTTTTTCTCAGAACTAACCATTACCTAAAATGCAGGTTCTTCAATCTTCGTTTGTTATAAACTAGTGCCGAGATATACATATGTCTGGTTATTTGATTTAATATAATACATACTTACTGACAACTCCAGCACGATAAACAATTGAACTAATTAGACTCTAATTCAATTCTAATTAATTTAATAAATCTTTCAACACGATTTTCAACTATAATTCACCTATTCATACTGAATATAATATGTATGTACATGTAAGAAAAGAATGTTAAATGAAGTTGTATATATATATATATATATATAATTATATATATATATATATATATATATATATATATATATATATATATATAATTTATTAATGCAAAGTTGCATGACGAGTTTTTGTTGAAATGGTTAAAGGGATGTACTTTAAAAAAACAATAATCTTATATCAATTGTCGGTAGCTTTTTTTAGTATTGAATTCTTTTTCAGTGGTTTAAAATATATCGATTTATTACATAGTTAGGAGAAAGCGTTTAAGGTTTTGGTTTGTTTAGATTCGCAGGAATCATTTGCCGGTCATCATCAACATTTATATTGAAATTGTATGCAAATACTTCTGCTTATAATAAACCCAAACTGTGCGATTATAAAGACATATATTCTCTAAATGTATCTTCATTGGATTACAATTTAAATAAAATTACGAAATTTGCGATCTCTTCTGGTAGTAATGTGAACACATATAAAACTAACACGTATTAAAATATCAAAATTAAATTATACAAATATTTCAAATAAAAATATTATTGTTATTAAAACAGATTAAGTATTTTCTACATCGTCTACCATTAATTATTTAATATAGAATAAGGAGAAAAGTTAAATATGAAAAGTTAAATTCATTTAGAGTATAAAATTAACAGAAAATGATGTTCTTTCATGAATAGCATTCATTAGTAAATAAAGATGCTGAAAAGTGCAAAGTAAATACATTTCGAAATATAGACGGTTTTTGGCGTACAGTAATGGAATTGTAACAAAGGTATTTTTGAAAATTAACATCACATGTTGCTTAGTCGCAACCTAGTTAAAATAAATACACTTTAGTACAAAGGGTACTAGGAAAGTTTTGCAATACAGCATTGTTTATTTAATTTTTTCAAAGCAATTTCCTCTACACTCAATACACCTCTCCATCCTCCGTAACCAATCTTTAAACCAGTTCTGCCAAGTTTCACTAAGGAGTAAAGCACACTCGTTGTCCTAGCCCGCAGAAGGTTCTAATCACTGGAAACCCGCCTCCATTTTAGCTTCATTTTCACGTGTGGGAACAGTGCAAAATCGCAGGGAGCAAGATCTAGACTGTAGGGAGGGTGTTCGAGAAGTTTCAATCCTGTCGTGGTCAAATATTCGGTGCAGGCTTTGGCGCGGTGAGTTGGAGCATTATCGTGATGGAGGAGCCAGGTGTCCATTCTTGACTTTGGCCGCAGGTTCTTCATAGATCCAATGACTTTAGGCAGGCACTGTTTAGTACACTACTTAGCTGTGACACACTTCTGTGTGTCCAAAACGACGCGTTCCACAATTCCACTCGATTTGAAGAATACAGTTATCATTTTCTTCTTTACGGATCGGGCTTTTCTGACAACTACGGGTGTGTCCTCATCATCAAAGATCCAAACTTGGTTTTGCGCTTTGGTCGGCACATCGTAATAGTACAGCCAAGTCTCGTCACCTATTACGATGTTGTTCATATACCGAGATTGTCCCTTATTAAACTTTTTTAGCATCTCCCGGCATCAAGTCACTCTCACTGCTAATGAATAACTGAGCCCATTGACATGGCGCGGCGGCTACTATGCACGTATGAACTGTCTCAATATGCAGCGACAAGCAGCTTCCTACGATTCATTGTTGCGTCATATTGCAAAACTTTCCTAGAACCCTTTGTATTTATGCTTGCGGTAATTATGTATATTTAGAATTTCCATATCCTTCCTTCTGTAGAATTTGAAAGTCCATATTTAAAAGCTTCTATTCATATTTGTCGCAAGAAAGTGTTGATAATTAAGTGTGAGATGAACTGCTAATAATAAAATTAGAAAGTAAAATCTTTTTGAAGTGAAATAAGGGTACCAATAAAGGATTTCTTGAGGATAAAGGCGAAAAAAGGGTAGAAGTGGTAAACAGTTGCTTCGAAACAATCAGAAACAATGAAATCAATTAAAAGAGAGTATGGAATACTTGCTAGTATCCATACCGCGTGATGCTTGCTGAAAAGTTAAAATATTTGCCAATAGTGCCGTCTGTAGAGAAGCATTACATTGGCACAGACAAAAAGAAACTGTATCTAAATGTGCTTGAACGAAGATTCGCAAATTTCAGATATAAACATTTCATGGATGAGCATACGTTTTACTTTCGGGATTTAAGAAAAAAGCAAATACGTCCAAAGCATCGTCAGTGCAAACCAGGAGATGTTATGGTTTTATGTATAATATACATGTCGAATAATTGTAAACTGTGCTAAAGAGTGTCAACTTGAAAATAACACGAAAGACAGAAAGAATAGAATGATCACCGGAAAAAGATGCTCTGGGTTTTAAATTATTTGGAGATGAATTCATGAAAAATATGTATCCAGATTATAGTTCCAAACTAAAGAGGGATAGAATGAAACGATAACAATGAAAAAAAGCTTGGAAATTTTAAGAAATCTATATAATAATGTTTAAACGCAAATGAAACCTTCCATAGACATGAAGCTATACATTTTGTGTTACAAATGAAATTTTTGTGTAGTAAGGTGCCACAATGTCATTTAAGTTACAATACATAACATATACAAATTGTAATGTGGGACACGATTATTAACATTAGTACCTTTGTATGACAGTTCATATGAACTAAAATTATATTATACATTTATATTATAAAGATATTGTTCATGGGATGTCAGATTACTGATGAACCTTTGTTTTTGGGAATGTTACTATTAAGACCTGTTCATGGATATCAGTTAATCCAGTGAACCATGAATATCCGTAATTGGGTATGTTTAAATGAATATTTATTAGGTATTTACATATCTTTATGCAAATAAATAAAACATATGACAAATATTTACTACCAAGGGGTGAAAGCACAAGCAAATGGTTGCTGCAAAACGATCATGAACCGAAACATAAATATTATTTATACAGTGTATATAACCAGAAAAATAAAACACTATCGAGTGGATTGTATCATCATCAGATGCAAACTGTTGAAAATATGTGAGATCTGATAGAGATAAAGCTCAAGCGACATTTACTAATTTTGACAAATCCTAATTAAAAGCAGAAGAAGGATTGCTAAATTATTTAATTTTTCAAATTTTGATAGGCGACTGGTATATAGGATCATTTTTTGAGAAATGGTAACGTGAAATCAATTTTTTAGTTAAAAAACGGGACATATTATTCATGAATTAAGCTACACATGTATATAATGAAGTGCCTATGGATATAAAATCCGGTCAAAATTATACATATTTCATCTAAAATAAATTACATAATTTACTTTACAACATAAAATCTTAATCACTAACGTAATTGTATAATACGAATGAGTTATTTATATATTAGTATAAACTATTGTGCATGATGATGTTTTCTATTATATGTAAAAAAAATTAACATTTAACTTTTTCGATGTAGTCACTTAAATTTGAAGAATGCGTTACTGATTGAATGAAAATAAACAAATGTAATTTTAATTAAAATATCAATGTTAGTTAAACGTAGCTGAGTTTAACAATTGTTCGGTCACCAGTATTTTTATGTTAAAATTTTTCGTGAATTATTCCACACATGCATACACATTTTGACATAAATAAATTTCATTTTATGTAAATATGTACTAAGCCAAGAATTGTAAAAATTGTTACCTAGTTACTGCATTAAACACATAAAAAGTGTCTGAATTTTCTAGTTATGTATACTTATATGACAGATCTGGTAATTTGATGCAATTTTATATGAAAAAGTAAAATGAATTTGGCACAATTAATCTGATTAATTCGTTTGGTATAACTGAAACAAATGCCGATGGGGTATTGCAAAGTATGCATTAGGCTCTACATCTAAAACGATGTTTTCATCACAGTATGCCGATCTTCGATCTCTTCAGGATTCACAGTTGAGAAGCTCTTGCTGGCGTAATTTTGTCCATTCTGTGTTAGTAATTCTTTACTAGCAAGTTATCGTTGAATACATATATACCTCATAACTTCTGGAAATGAGCTCACATTTGTATAATAATTTTTCTGGAAGTTGCATTGAATTTTTTTTAGTTAGTTATACGAATATTGCTATAAAAGTTTTGCATTATAGCGCAACTGATTTCTGCAGGCTGTGGCAAATGCAATGCAAGTCAAGACCTGTTCAAGCGAATACTGTAATCGGCGATTCGACCTCTATGTTAAATGCTACTTAACTGTGGCAGTATAATTTGCTGAATTTGCTTGAATATTAATCAGTGCTTGCGAAAATGGCTCTTGTGCCAGAAGATGTTTGTCCATTGTCCATGACCGTATTCAAGTGGTATAAGAAGTTCCAGAGAGAAAATAAATTATTGCGAAACGGAAGAATGCGTGGGCATTCATGCACCCATAATTCTTACTATTCTACACAGACATCTTCGAATAATGACGATTTGTTCTCTCCATGCCTTACTGGCGAACAGATGCCACGACGCGTTTCAAAATGCCGCGAGATGTTTGAAAACTTTAAAAATGAAATATGTCGTTATGTTAACAGCATCTTAATAGGTGATAAAACTTGATCGATGATTAGCTATTTACTATGACGTACCCATTAAAATACAAAACAAACTCTGACTCTTCTAAGATGAAGGGACGCTTGTGTTTGTACGGAAGTTTCGATCTATTAAGAGCAAAATGAGACCAATCTTCGTTATAGCGAAAGAAGTCGTGAAATGCGTAGTATTACAAACACAAGAGAAAGTAGCCGTAAAGTAATTTATTGAGATCTACCCAAAGTTAAAAAGTATTTGTGTTTGTTCTAGACTGACATCTGTTTTTCCACCATTACAATGTTCAGATCCATCGATCTAAGGTTTATAGTAAGTATTTAGCTATAAGCGAACCGAAGGTGCTGAAGCATCCATCCTAGAATACAGATTTCGCTTCACACGATTTTTGTATTGTTTCCCCATGTGAAGAAAAGCCTGAAAGTAAGTTTTCCAACTCTTCAAAAGAAACTTGGAAGAATTGGTTTGGTGACTACTTTCGAAGATTGGATAAGTGCATAGAATGTGGTGGAAATTACTTTGTAAAACTGAAGATTAAAGCTCTATCGAGAGAATTGCAAGACTTTTGCAATTCTATTTGTATATATAAAAAGACGAGACTAAAGGAGAGGAAATTTTTCAATGATGGAGATCTTCTTAGAGCATGTCGCTTCACATCGGAAAATGAATATACCGCTTCTCATCAAGAGTATCTAAATCAATTTTACTATGTTTTTAGAAGTAAATATATTTATGTCTACAATATACAATCGACTTTGGAATTCTCCGCTATAGCTTTGGGTGTTTGCAAAAATATTTTGTTGGTACATCTTTTCTACAATCTTGTCGATCAACTTTCAAGAACCTGAAGATATTACCAGTGCTGTGTGTCTACATGCATAATTGAAGCAGCCTGTTACAGAACAGAATCCAGCAGTGCACAGCATATCATGACTTCTGTAGACTTAAATATACGTTTTATACTACTTTATAGATATGGGCTTAAGAATATTTAATCATGTACTAATATTAAAATAATTAATACATGTAGTTTTTTAAAGAATATCGGGCACCTTTTGAAGAAAGGTGTATTATAGTACAAAAGAAATTCTGATAAGTGGATGTAACGCATTTTGTTTCGTGATCCATGAATAATATAGTATAATAGTAAATGTATTATAACTGTAAATTTGTTGTTTCTTATAATTTTCATATAATTTGTTTGATTTGTTAGGCATTTTGTATTGCATAACTAATCTAGTTTTAATTTATATTCCTTTACTATTATTACCTTAACGATTTTACAAAATTTCACAATGTATCAAATTTGAATTTTCCTTCACATGCTAATCAATATTAATACAATTTATTGCTTTAAGATTTTCTAATTTTTATCTTTTTGCTTTAGGTGTCTATTTTACTTTTATTTAATCAAATTAACGTGTATACTTTTTTCTACGATGGTTTATAATGTAAATACATTAACTTGTTTAGGAGTTGATTTATCTGTTTGAATATTTACTATATGTAAAGCATGTGATGTTTGTTTAACAACAAAAATTATATATCTTAGATATGTATGTACATTTTTTAAACGTTAATACTATAGCTACATAGTTAATTTTGTTTTAGTATTTTGTCTTCTTGGTTGTTTATATCATTGTATCATTTTACAGGTGGCCAGAAATTGACGGATAATCGTCAAATAGGGCGATTCTGATGATTAATTCTGAGTCGCCAATCCTAATATAGAAATGTTGTATTGTCATTAGTTAAGCCATACGAATTGCTTAAAAGAAGTGTAGATTTGGCAATATTATAAAACCATCAATAAATCAGTAATAATGATATCACAAAATACGAGTTTTATTTAAGTCTAATGAAAATAACAGTAATAATGATAGTTAACATAAGTGCTGAAACTGGTAGCAACTAGTTTGAAGACAAAGCTGTAGACTTTGTGGAATTTAATTTATTTTATCTGGGTAATTAAGTGTACTGCAGCATTAGTTCTATTTTTTACTTCCTTTTCATTGATCAGAGGCGCCGCATAAACTTTTGCCTTCGAAAATCTGCAAATAAATCAGGGGGATTCATATCAGTGATCTTGCACGCCATTATATTAGTGATTTTCACTAGATCCACCTACCTGTAAAACGTTCGTTTAACTATACTCTTGCAAGTCTTGTATTCTGAGTTGGTGCACCACTGTGCATATGAGACATGTTGACCTGGACATGTAATTGAAACATTATCCAATACTTCCTTCAACACATTTACCTATTCATTTGCATTTGGTCTATTCGGAAGGAATATTGATCCTACACTTTGACCTAACCAAACATTCACAGAAAATTTTCTTTGGTGTCCAAATTGTCGAATAGCGCTGGAATTTTCATTTTCCAAAAATGAAAATTGACTGTTGAAGGTACAATTTCTTGTGAATATGCATTCGTCACTCTATAAAATACGTGGTAAAATGTTTGAATCTTCCTGAATTTTGTTTGAAATTGTGTTGGAAAGGACTATTCTTTACAAATTGTCATTTTCGTATATGATTATACTTTTGTAACATAAACGGTCTTAAAAGGTCAATTAGTCTAACTATCAAATCATATCAATCATAAGTCTAATATGAGGTGTACTCTATTAGTCTAACCATTACATCATATCAAGCATAATATTAACATGAATTATACTCAATTAGTCTAACTATTAACTCATATTAACAACAAAACGTATCAGAAAACTATTGCGCAGTGCAATAGTGCCATCAAAAACAGCGAAGTAACGTGTAAAGAGTACTGTATTTTACATCAATTCCATGTTAATTTGTTAACTAAGTGTAGTGATTTGTTATTATAAATCCGTGTTTTATTCAAATAATACATCTAGTAGATATTAAAAAAACCAGTGTGAAGTTGCATTTACCTACAACAAAAACCGTTCACTAAAACCACAAAATACTCAGCACCACACACTATCACAAACATCTGTCCTTCGGCCGGATTCAACCCCATCTAATCGCTTCAAGCATCATCGAACAACACCCAATGGAAATCAGCTACGAAGAAGAAAAACAAACTCACATAAATTGAGTCTCCAATATTGTTTTTCTCATATTTCCTTAAATACTACTGCAAGATCACACTACCGTAACATCATGTCACTTGAACCTGAACAAATCCTAAAAGGGCTTGACAACAATCAAAGAACCAGTTAGAAAATTTAACTCGTTTCTTGAGAGAATTGAAGAAAATAATTTTTACACTTTTCAAATAAACGCAAGACTATCAAAAATCATAGAAGAAATGACACTCAAATGCAAATCGAGCAGTTCAACATAAGCGAAAGTATGAAAGAAAATGATCAAGCCTTTGAAAATCAATATTTTAACACAATATATTAGACTCAAAATCTAAATCACGGTTAAATTTAAATTTGAATGAGGTCGCAACAACATCACAAGAACACAATAAAATCGAAAATCAAGCCCGATTGTATAATTGCAATCTCCTTTCGAGACCAAGCGAGCCCACTGTCTTAAATGTTGACAAAAACGGCACAATCAAAACACTGCGTTTACAGTGGAGCTCAACCCAAGATGATTTACAGTACGTAATACCTCAATTCAATCCAGAAGAACGTATTACGAAAGGCATTATATTTTCACAAATATCACAAATTATCGATTCTCTTGTTCTAATTAGATCCGTTATCGTCAAGCCAAAGATACGTATACAATGACTATAGCAACTGAAGATATCATGAGATGAAACTTTTCCCTGAACCGTACCCACACAATGGCTACAATAGCAACATAAATTAGTTCAATTAACTTTACTAAGGAAAAAGCGCAACGCTGTTATGCACACGGAATAATGAAGAACTGCACAGATTTTGTGATGCCAGTGAAAGGTCGTATGGGGTATGTGCTTATTACACTGTTGCACTGCTTTGTTATTAGCACGACTAATGAATAAAGTAGTAAAGTAATTCCAATTCTAAATGTAAACATTAAACGTACTTGGTAGTGGCAGACTCTACTATAGTACTTGCGTGGATTAATACGACATCCCGATATCTAAAAACTTTTGATGGAAACAGAGTAAATGAGCTTCAAAATCTTAGCAGTATCTCTAATTGAAATCACGTTAGCATTAATGAAAACCTTTCAGATATGCTTTTCCGAGAAATGTCGCCGGAAGGATAATATACGATAAACACTAGTGGCAAGGACCAACCTGGCAAGCGCATCCTCCCACTTAATAACCGAAATCCGTAGTGAATTTTGAAGAGATGGAAAGTACCTGAAAAACGAAGTGATGCAGCAATCAGCAACGTATTCCTTTATAATTTAATCGTTGTTTAAGTTTCTCAAAGCTTCAACGCGCGATATTTATTCATAACTCATGATTGCACGTCAAGAAAACCCTGATTAATATCATTACTGAACCATTAACAGTCATAGTGTTAAACTATTGTGCAGTGCGATAGTGCCATCAAAGGCAGCAAAGTAACGTGCAAAGAATACCGTATTTTACATCAATACCATGTTTATTTCGTTAACTAAGTGTAGTGATTTGTCTTTAAAAATTAGGGATTTAAATTCGTGTTATATAGAAATAACACTTCTACTAAATATTAAGAAAAGCAGTGTGAAGTTGCATTTGTCTACAACAAATACAGTCCAGTAAAGCCAGAAGCCACACACCATCATCAACCAGGTGCTATTATTCAAAACTAAACAAGAATGTCATAAAAGTTTTTGTACACATCAATGACAAATCTAACCATATCTAAAATTAAGTAAAGAAACGTTTAGTATTTTCTTAGTTTTCGATTAATTATTCCGACGGCTGCTG
Organism: Dermolepida albohirtum; assembly: GCA_031893035.1. Taxonomy (NCBI): domain Eukaryota; kingdom Metazoa; phylum Arthropoda; class Insecta; order Coleoptera; family Scarabaeidae; genus Dermolepida; species Dermolepida albohirtum. The sequence goes on along the minus strand of JAVIWB010001297.1, from coordinate 81,996 downwards.
GTGGAATAACTAAATTACAGATCAATAAGGTTGATATATCAGTGCACATCTTGGTTTTCAACGGTGCGGATCGCGTACGGAGCTTATTTTTTCGTACAATTTTTTCGCCGTGTTTTACCAGGTGCGACACTTTGAAATTATCTGCTGATGATGACAACTTGGTTGTCGAAATGCGTATACAGAATTTACAAATAGTTAATTGTGGAAAGGGGTTATATATCAACCTTATTGATCAAGTCAATCAACCACAGGCTCCATCAAATTCAACTAAATTACAGATAATATACTTAGCAGCTTTTCAGTAATACTTTTTTGAATGTCGTATTGGAAATGTGAAATACATACTCCTAAACGATAAAAAATAAACATTAACTCATTATAAAAACTCAATAACATTCAATAGAAAATGCAAATATTAAATAAAAATATAAGAACAAAAAAGATATCAAAATTTAGATTATTAATATTCAAATATATTAGTGTTATGGTGCATATATTTCTGCTATAAAACTTTTGTAAAAATAATTTAGGCGCAGAAAAACAATTATATATTTTACAGTATTGATGAAGTAATTTTAATTAAATTGTAAATTTTTCTCTATTATTGACATTTTATATTAAGATGATTCCTTAAAACATGTCGAATGTCTAATAATAAAACAAATCTACGGTCTCGGCAATAAAATTAAAATTCTCTGTTTGGAATTATTAATATACCTTATTGACTTGTTATGTATTCACGATATGTGTAATACCTGTGTTCGTGCGATTGAATAACACATATAGTTACTGTACACATCCAGGCAGCAACAACAGGCAATTTGAATTCTAACGGCGATTCCAGCAAAGAACTAATGTTTTATATTTTGCGTCGACCACGTACCAAAGTAATGTTAAAATGCCAAAGGTACATTCAAATTGAATGCAAACGATCGGAAAATAGAGAAAATTAGCCGTTTAATTTGTATAATTGGACACTTCTTATTATATTTGCGCACCTCTATCGCGTTGGTGAAATTATCGAGGGCAATAACAACTGACATTTGATTGAATCGAAACAATCGAATTATAACCTTAATTGCCTTAGTTTCTTTTGTTTGTTCATTCCGAAGCGAAACTGATGAAAGAAGCCGGAACATTTAATGACATGCCGTTTCTAATTGGAAACCAGACTTGCAACGCTCTTTAGGAATTAATGATAAAAATTGTTTCACTATAATTACGTAGTATGCATGTAATCTAACGTTTATTTAAATATATCAGTATCTTGTGTCAGTGGTATCTTGTATTATAAATTAATTAATATTACAATGTTTCAGATTTTAATCATTAGACTGTATTTAAGAAATACAAATATCTTTACACTTGTACGAATAATCGTAATCAAGTGACATAAAAATAATTTTATGTACTGGAATAAAAGCAATTCTATGTTTTGCTTTTAAACTATCCAATTGCAATTGTTTGTTTGACTTCTAAGAGGGATAATTTGATTTGTTTAAACCCATATTGGATTTTGAGTAACTATTGTTATGCGATAGTCAAACATCATTCGTTAACTGCAATTCAAACGGTGGCTGCCGTATTTTTTAATAATTAAAGTTACTTTCTTAAATGAGATTTATTAGGTTACCACCACTCTATATTTCCTCTTTTTTATAATGGGTGCTTGTAAGGAAACTTGATTTCATCGTCTATTGCAATATCCTCTATTACGAGATTTTTATCTACTTTGCTTAATTGAGGAAATTAGTGGACGCAGTCATGTTACTTTGACACGACCAACAGAAGTAACTGTTTCGCCATATTATTTTTTTATAACTGGAGTCGTAATGTCAGAAAGTTCCATACATGAAACAGCTCATAATAATTAAATTTCTCACACGTGAAGACGTTCGTTTCCTTAAAAAGATTCAAGTAATACATAACAATCGATGCTTTTGTAGGAGTCCAGTATTGGCGTCGTTCAAGACAGGGAAATACGTACAGAAGTGTAATATCGTCTACTAAAATTATAGCAGTATTTATCTAGGATTCTCAATGTTTTTACAAAAGATTTTATTACGTAATTTCAGTTATCGTATATTTTAACAAAATTAAAGAGGAAGTTTGTAACAGGCAGATGAAGGGAAAACAGTAAGTTCGTTTAATCTTGAACATATTAGAAACTATAAACAAGCTTTGGTAGGATGCATACTCAACATGCAATTGATTTTGTTCTTTCTGATTATTTTGCTGAGGCTATTAAAAGAACTAACGAAATAACAAAGTTATAGAAGCAGACAAGCCAACAACCCAAACATGAAGAATGCAGGTTCTCGAGATCTATTAAATATCTAGTAACCATTTTCCTAATTAGGTTACTTGCTGAAACTGTATAAAAATTTTCCTAGATACGAAAAGAAAACTGTGAGAGCGTCATCGGATGAATAAAATGGATATAATCCATTTATTTATGTTATGGAACTTACAAAATCTAATGTGGAAAGGGGTTATATATTCACCTTAGTGATTAAGTTAATCAACCATAGGCTCCATCAAATTCAACTTCAACTTATGTTATGGAAACTTAATAAAGTATTTTAAAGAAAGGCAATTATCTCGTTCTACCTTCACAATGACTTTTGTTCAACTTGTTTAAAAAATTGTTGTACTACTTTCGAATAACTTCTTCCCCTTGTTTAACAATTATACTTCTTCCGGCTAAGCAAAATTTTGTGGCAGAAAAAATACGAAATTTGTAATGGAATGCAATGGATTAAGTTATTTCTTAAGAAATATTGCAAATGTAGTATTTTGACAATTTTCGGAATGATAATTTACAGATGACACGTGTCTAATATATTCTAATTCTAAAGTCTTCAATATATTATATATATTAAATTTATACTATTGCCACTATCATTTATAACTTCTTCCGAAAAAAATTGAAATAACCTGGTATACCAATTTAAATATGTATATGTTTGTTTAATAATTTAGATTCAATGTGAAATAAGACCATAAAATGCGTTTTAGCTAACGAATCGTATTATTAACTGCAAAATATAAAATATAGAGATTTTGCGTTTATATTTTTAATATCGAAATCAGTATTTTCTGATTTAGTTCCTCGTTGAATTAAGACCATATATAATTGGTTTTATATGTGGTCTTAATTTAATAACCAGGGAACAAGGGGCGAATGACAGAAATTTAAATAAATATTCCAAAACGCTTTCTGATATAATTAACTTTTATCTAAATTAAACGATTTTGGTAAATCAGTGTATACGTATAAGTAGAAGAAAGTAAATATATATATATATATATATATATATATATATATATATATATATAACCCGTAGTGTATATAACCACAAGATATGTAGAATACATTATATATATAATCTCTTGATAATTGCGGCACATAACCGCGGCATCCTTTCAATTAATTTTTGCAGTGTATCTTCTGTAATTTGTGCCCAGGCTTCTTGAAGTTGTTCCCACAGTACAGTGGTGGATGATAGAGCACGTTTTCGAACCTTCCGGTCAAATTCTTCCCAAAGAAGCTCTATTGGGTTCAGATCAGGACTTTGAAGTGGCCATACCATTATAGAGATAATCGCCACACAACCTAGAAGTGTGTTTCGGATCGTTGTCCTGTTGAAATACAAAGTTTTTGCCAAAAATCCTTAGTCCTGAAGGAATAGCGTTATTTTCTAAAATTTCCTTGTAGCCTTCTTTTCTTAGGATTCCCTCAATTTTGACGAGATCGCCTACAGATCTTCCATCAAAACATCCCCAATCATTACTAAACCTCCTCCATGTTTTACGGTAGACGCAATATATTCTGGCAGTACTCTTTCGCCTGCGGAACTTCTTACGAATATTCGCCTTTTACTGCCGAAAAGCTCAAACTTCGATTCGTCTGTCTACAACACATTATTACACTGATCAATCGTCCAATTCTTATGTTCTTTAGCCCAATTTAGTCCTTTTATCTTGTTTTGCTTTCGTAGTACTGGTTTTTGTAGAGGAATTCGTCTACTTAGCCGTATTAGATGCCGGTCATCTAAAGATGTCGTCGCTTTGCGTCGTCCAGATCTTCTTTTGTTGGAAAATATACCACTTTCTTCAAATTTTTTAACGTTGTAATCAACGGTTTTGCGATTTCAACGGACAATTCCTTCGTCTTCGGCATTGCATTAAAATATTCACAATAACTCTCTATTTCACTGTTTTCGCAACAAAAGATGAACGATGACTGACATAAAATTTATTTTCCTTTTTGAATAACACATCCTAATATTGTAATTAGTTAGTACAATAACACAATATTGGTAATACCTTTCGGAAATGCAGTATTTTATGGTATTTTTCGAATTTATGACACCTTTACGATATATCATAAACAATTTAAGATTTTCGTAGAAATTCATATGGAATTACTTCCACTAATAATATTGTTGAATAATTATAATACAGATTTTTCGAAAGATAATCCGTATTTCAGGAAACACATAAAATTGGGGTGGGCAAATAAATATGACCGGTAGTGTACACGTACCGTAATTCCATATTAAAGAGTCTAAAGTTGTCTTGGGAAATAGAAAGTTCGTTGTTGATATCTCGACTATTAAGTTAACGACAAAATTGTAATTTCTTATAATTTACAATTGCACTTTTAGAATTGGTACGTTCAATTGTTAGCGGAAGTCGATAAATTTTCTTTCTGAGAACACGCCAAACACCTAGTACCGCTCAATGTATACAATAAATACTTTACAGCTAAAATTGCCGTGACTCGAATCTGTAATTCGTACCTATACACATGAGTAAAAAGGATGGGTTAATGAGAATTGGTATCGTGTCTATTAAAGAAGCAATTCAATGGAAGTAGTGCTGTAATACTTTCCGGGAAATAACACCATATCGGACAGTAAAATAAAGTCGCCTTCTACCAACGAAACAAGAAAACAATTTTTACCGATTGTTGATACTTCTCATAGTTTAACATATAAAGAATGCCGTTTGTAATGTTTTGAATACGCGTGTTGCTGAGTTTATCAAGAGAGTGTGCATATGTATATGTATAGATAAGTAGCTTCGAGTTACATAGACTAGCCTGTAGTACAAACAACAGCGCACACGGGTATGCTAATTTCATATCGTATCTTTTAAACGGTAATTTACATTAATTAAGAGCGAAAAAATACTCGTAATTATTTCTAATAAATATGTTAGGAGGTTTATTAGTGATTGGAAATAATTATGTTATTTATTGTGATATTATTGAAACTAGTTCTTGGTAATTTTGAACATAATTTCATTTGCGATATAATTTATTAAGCTCATTCATTTACATATTACATCACTTATGGTTGGAGAGTGTTGAATAAAATATTTGTTAAACCGATTAGTTTTATGTTTTGAATTTTTAAATTTTAAACCGCTTTCATTCGATTATTAAAACTTTTGTAAGTACACTGTTATTCAGTCCAAAATTTAGTTTTTAGTAAGTAGTACCTTCTCAATGGAGCTTCTTTTGAAAATGTTTTTAGTAGCAAAAAGTAACAATAGATATGTATATGTATGTATGTTTAATCTAAATAGCAACTAGCGATAGCAAACTAGAAACTTGTATATTTCATAAAAAAAGCGAACAATGGTGTGTATAGTGTGCAATTCAAATAGCACACCGTTTGCTTACATTTTCGACCTGATTAAGGCTTCAAACAACTGCATTCTCTTTTGCCGTTTGGGCAATATTAAAAAATCTGTATATATTAACTTCAGTTCGCAAAATTGCCTAGAAATGTGGAGCGTGAGGTGTGTGTATAGAATATTTAATTTTGTAAACGTAATTTTAATTCGGAGATTTAATATTTTAGTAAAGGCTTCTGTGACATACTTTTGATATCTTTAAGTTAATGTCAGTTTAGATTGCTTGAGGAATATAGCGATGAACTTACTAAATATATATATTAGTTATATTCAAAACTATTCTAATTCAAAAGCCTAGGGTAATAGGTAATATGATGATTTGGTACAAAACTTTTTACGACAATCATTCATATCAATAGGATGCAACATTAATATTCTTATTAATATAAAATGTAGATCTAAATAATTAGATCATTACATTTACACGAAAACATACATATATTTATTATATGTACATGATCGTTTATCTAACATAAGGCATACAAAGATATTCATGTTTCGTGGAGACTATCTGGAGAAATAACAGATTTACAAGAAGGCATGGCATCATTTATACGAAGTATGCCGAAAAGGATTGCTACCATAGTCGAGGCTGAAGAGTGGATTAACTAAATATTAATTACAACTTATATAAAAACCTATATATATATATATATATATATATATTATATGTTATATAATATAATACATAATAATAACGGGTGGACCACTTAAAAGTTTAAATTTAAAAATGCAATAAAACAAAACCGGTTTGAAATTTTGCCAAATTTATTTTTTTGTTGTGAAGTACAGTTGTTCCGGTTAGAGATGGAATATACATATTTCATTCATATGGCTGCCGCGGCTGGCCTCACAGTACTCCATTCTATCGGACCAATTTTCGAGCACTTTTTCGAGTGTATGGGGTCGTATCTCGGCAATGGCATCACGAATGTTGGCCTTCGAATACTCAATTGTCTCTGGTTTGTCGGCGTAACACTTGTCTTTACGGTGCCCCACAGAAAATAGTCCAACGGTGTCAAATCGCAGTTTCTTGGCGGCCAATTGACTACACCATTTCGGCTAATTAAACGGCCATCAAACGTTTGACGCAATAAATCGATTATAGCATGAGATGTGTGGCAAGTTGCACCATCCTGTTGAAACCAAACATCGTTCACATCAATACCATGAAGAGCGGGTACAAAAAAATCGGTTATCATGATGCGATAGGTGTCTCCATTGACCGTAATGGTTGCGCCGTCCTCATTTTTAAAGAAATATGGGCCAATGATGCTTCTGTTCCACAAGACGCACCAAACAGTCACTCGTAATGGGTGCATTGGCTACTGTAAGACCACGTGTGGGTTTTCTGAGCCCCAAATATGGCAATTTTGCTTGTTAACGTACCCACCAACATGAAAATGAGCTTCATTCGAAAAGATGATTTTTTTGGCAAAATCGACATCATCGTGCAGTTTCTCGTTGGCCCATCTAGCGAAGCGAAAACGAAGCGAATGATCATGCGGCTACAACTCTTGAACCAATTGAACTTTGTAAGGCATTATACCGAGATCTTTTCGCAAAATTCGACGTAAACTGGTGCGTGAAATGTTCAATTCTTGAGAACGATGACGAGTTGATGTTGATGGATTCTCACGCACACTCTCAGTCACAGCTTCGATATTTTCGGGTGTACGTACTGTACGAGCACGCTCACGTCTTGGTATATCAACAATGGAACCAGTTTCACGAACTTTAGCAATAAACTTGCGTATACCGGGCACTGTTGGTCCTTCTCTGCGACCAAATTTTGTACGACATTTTCGTGCAATTTCCGACCAATTGTCTTTGTTTTGGAAATAAATTTCCAATAAATCCCAACGTTGCTCAAGCGTAAATCGATTCATTTCGTTCAGTGGAGATAATATACTGAATTTTGTGACAGAATAGAATGACATAAGTATTGCCAGATTCGAAATAACCGATGGTTCAAATTTAAACCGATAGATGGCCCACCCGTTATTATATCAAATGATTACGACAAAATTTTATTTTTTCCAGTAGGTAATTTATAATCATTTGGTTAAATATTTTGAAAGTGTACATATTGATGTTTCTAATGAATATAAATGTTTTTCAACAAACATTTCTTTATCAGCAAACAGAAATATAAACAATATGGAAGATCTTTTAGGTTCCTTTAGCTTCTTTTAGCTCCATAGTAAAAGATATTGTTCATTTGGACTAAATTATTACATGTAATAGATAATACATACAATAATAATCTAGTTATTTATTGAAGTATAGATAATGTGTAGACGGTGCTTCAAAAGAGGTTTTATTTTAAATATTGGAAAAATGAAGTTCTTTTCAAAAAATTTGTAATCTGTTTATATGAATTCGTGACACAAACCAGAATTAATAATGGAATACAATATCAAGTGGCGATTCCTTTGAAAAATGTTCCACTACGTTTTCACACAATTGATGCTCTATTTTTCAAATAACCACTTTCATATTATCTTTGAGTATTACACAAGTTGCTAGAGACTTTGTATGGACTTTAACGTAGTTCCAAAGGAAAAAGTCTAATGGCGTTAAATCGCACGATTTGAATGGCCAATTAAACTCTCTAAAACGTAAATTTAATATTTTTCATTAAAACAGTTTTTTAAAAAACCACAGTCCAATGACATAGCCGGTCCAAAAACTACACCAAGTTGTCACTCGTTGTAGATGGTGAGGTTGTTAGTCTATTTCTCTTTAGTTTTCAGAGCCCTAAGTGCGACAATTTTGTTTATCTACGTAGCCGGAGAGAAAAAAATGGGCTTTGTCACTCAGAATAACTCTCTTGAAAAGATTGGCGTGAGCTTCTTGCATTTCCAACATCAATTCAACGAACTTACGATGTTGTTCGTAGTCCGCCAGCTTTTATTTTTGTATCAGTTGAACTTTGTAGGCCTTTAGATCAAGCTCTTTGTGCAAAATACGATGGAGGGTGGCTCTTAATACACCCAATTGTTATGAACCTCTACGTCTTAGTTCACAATGAACGGGTCTTCAGCAACACTTTTGCTGCAGCAGCAATATATTTTCTTAACCTGGCTAGGTGAGCACGTGTCGAGTTCTTTATATTCGTCTTGGCAAAATATTCGCCATCTCTGTAGAGAATTTTCACAATTTTAATGCATTCTGCAGGCATGTACCTCTCCATTTTCGTTAACCGTATAGTTTTTACTACTCGAATGTCAAGGAAATGACAGGTCCGATCTAATAATAGAGAAAATAATGTCCATTTGAAAATTAAACTTCTTGTTGGAACACTCTATATTTGAAATATCTTTACGTACACAGTACAACCATAAATACTGTCCGCACAGAGTTGCAAACAATTATGCCTGTAGATTTACGAACTGCTTTTAGCGATATTTTTATCGCAGCTTCAAGAATACTTGCCATTCCATACCTTTGATAAAATCTCATAATCGATGGCTAGGGGTCAAGGGTTTAGGTCAGGGCGACTAAACGGACAAACTGAAACCTTAATGAACTCAGAAATATTGTTTTCCATACAGTTTTAGGTTGATTTCATTGTATGATGTGTCAAATCCTGTCGAATCGTCCATTTTTTACTAAAGGAGTCTTATCAGATGCTTCACTATATTTTTTTGCACAGTATTTTGGTACACGCGGGTACTGCTTCTACTCCAATTTCCTAGAAATAAATAGGAGAAACACCGTAGTATTAGACGCCTCGTTACTGAAGAAGATGACTGCACTCAACCGATGGCACAATCTTCTTGGGAACACACACCATTAGTTTAATTTTCTTTCAATTTTTATGACCTTTCTTGTCTACATTTTTCCTAGTAATGCAAAAAATTGTTCTGTATACAATGTTCATTTCATTTGATAAGATTATTTGTTTCCGCAGTGAATTTTGAGCGATTCTTGCAGGGTTTAGCATATGTGTTGAGATCAGACGACTGACATACGCGATCAACGACATCCTTAGTGTATTGAAAACAAACAGTAGTATAATATACTATTCAGAGCGAACATAAAAACAAAAATCCATCACGCACCATTGTAGTGGCAAATGTCATATTATAAATATTGAAATTCAAATTTTATTAGAAATTACGTGTTTATATTCAAGATATTGCGTAATCTTTCCCATTTGGTATAATACAATGGCAACCAGGCGATTATAGTATTAGGACTACCTTACAGTGTAAATGATGTTCGCTGAGCGGTTATCAAACAAGTATGTACTGTACTATTACATATGTATCTCCAACGATACGTTTACGTTGTTATGAAATCCTTTGACCCAAATTTTGTATAATTTTGTAACTTCAAGAGTATTTATGGCTAAACTGTGTATTTAGAATTATGGCAAAGACTTTAGTACTGATAAAGAAACATTTATTGTATCACTGTTGACTGAGACTGTAAGCTAAAAATAATTAAGCTGTCAAAATCTCATTGGAATTATGTTGAGAGAAACGAATAATTGCGAATGTATGTATGTGAAGAAACTGAAATTTTCGTGAAAGATGAGACTACAATTAATCCCTACCTTAAAAGGAATTATACATACATACATACATACATTATATATCCTGTCATTAAGCTTCTGTTAAAGTTTCATGAAGCATTGTTACTTCTTTGTTGCGAATTTGGAAAACATTCAAAATATTAAAGGTATTAACTGCGAATAGAAAAAAAATTAAATAAATCACATTTTGTTTAATACTTTTGTATTGAATCAATACTATTGATTCAATCACATTTATTAACATGCATAATAGTTTCTAGTTCAATATGCATAAGAAGTAAGTATTTGACTTTTTATGCCTGCGTCTAGTAATAATTTTCTTTTTTCTGGAAACTTCCGATAAACGACCGTGACTAATTTATAACTCTAGCACAGTCGAACTACTTTCTATAACAAATAAGCATATTCAATAAAGAAAAACAGAACAATATTTTTAAGATTTGTCATGATGCATTAAATAATACATTTTTAAATTCATTCAATAAATTTATGTCTATTAAAAATAATTGTAAATACTTTTACTTTTACACATAAACATATTATGTATAATGACCATATACAAAACGAAATATAATCGTAATAAAAGAAAGCAAAAAATGGATATTGTAAAAATATTAATATGAATTCATAACTACATAACGAAAACGAACATAATAATATAATAATAATAATAATAAATACTTTATGTTATTTCCAACTATCGAATACAATATAGAACGAGATAATAATACCAAGAAATATTATATATCATATATATATATATATATATATATATATATATATAATATTTGTCTATAATAACTAAATTGTACTTTAATTAGAAAAATAAATAACTTTTATAAGAAAATCAATCTCAATTAATGAATTATTATGACAGATTTTATAACAAATAAAATAAGCAATAATTTCATAAATGCCTTACAATCCTATTGACTTAATAAACTAATAATAATCTTTTTCTTAAATTATTTATTTTTTAAAAAATGTAAATGAAAGGGTATACTATTTAATAATCAACATGTTAATTATGTTGCACGCAAATTTTATAGGTAATCTAGGTTATTTCTTCTATTAAACTTAGGTTCCCTTCATAAAATATTTTAGTGAAATTAAAATATTTAAATTAATATTAAAGTTTCAAACAGTGTTAATAGGGAAAAATATTGTCTATTATCTAATTATCTATTCACATAAGTTAATAGTAATGAGATGTAAACGGAATCAGGATTACAGCAATAAAATAACAATTCAGGATATAAATTTCTCCAAGTCAATCAGCTCCAGTGAAGGTTAAATATTTATTGTATTCCAATAATAACAATTATATGCATAATAGGTATGTTGCTAATACTTTGTCAAACTTCTTATATTTAAACTAGCTCTTTTTTAATACATTTTTCTTGTAATTTTCCCAGAGTCAAATTTTTATCAACTAACCAGAAAATTACCAAATTTAAACTTTACATCCCTTACTTCAATTGTTCATGTTCTAATCTTGTTTCTATTTAATTTATTTTATAAATGTTACTATTTGCCTTTTTGTAGCAATTTTAAATAAAGTTTTGTAATTAGATTTTATTATTTTCGGTATTATATAAATATTTTATACAATTTTAAATGTAGATAGTAATATAAATATAATTTATAAATTTATTGTAATTTCGTTACAATTTTATATCGATAAATGGCATTTATTAGATTATGTGTATGGCATATGATTGTTTGAATAGACAGTTTAATAAATTTGAATCATAAAATTTTGATAATTTAATTATAGACAAGTACTCAAATTTTATAGCAAATCATAATGTTTATTATCATCATCGAATGTTATTGGAAATCTAATATTAGGTACCCATATATATTATTATTTAAACACCGTATCTCGTTAAATTAATTAATTTTAGAAAATATAATATATACTAAGGCCGATGTTCGTCTCATATAATATTGCATTCGAAAAAAACGGAATATTCCTAAAATATTAGTAAATACGACCAGTCAACAGAACAGTGTATAAAGGGTCAACATTAATGTGCCTATAGTAGAAAGATTCAGAAACCATTAAAGTAACCAAGGGTAGTTCACATTGTGTCCTAACGAGTAAACACATTCTAAGCAACAAGATATTTTTCTAATATTGAATGAGATGGTGAAATTTATTCAAGAGTAAGCAAGAACTAGACGTCCTTCCTCCAAGAATTTTATATTTGAAATATACAGATTTTTCCTTAAATTCCCTGCAGTATTGGCAAGTGGAATCTAAAAATATGAAGCAGCTCCAAAGACCTCAGAAATATGTTTCATAACATACAATTCCGGATTAAGACAAGACTCCAAAATTTATCCTTAAACGTAAACTTTCCAGTTTCTCCACATAGTAATGAAGCATAAATAGGATAGCTTTTCTTGCTCTACATACATATATCATAATCTTAGTCTTTGTCACGGATCTGGAACTCTAAACAACATTAGTTTCAGAATTTGGTTTTATTAAATTACTATGAATCTTGTAGTTGTTACGTTCTTTATCTTTTCTCCAAAAATATTTTTTACTATTCATAGCATCTTAAGTGCTTTTTAAGACTAAGCAAGCGCTGATACTAACATATGTATATTAGGTCCTCTTTTGCTTTTTTACATTTACAATATCGCTGAACTTTTTATAAGGAAGCTGATTTTCAGCGAAAACTTTTAATTCGTGAATTATATTTAATCGTATCAGTATCAATTGTCTTAGTAGAACAATGGCGAGTGGATTGAGAAAATTGAAAAACTATAAATGTGGTATTCCTGCCTCTGCAAAAAATATGGAAAATGAACTAATAGATTAAAGGGAAAGGCGTCTATTAAATGTGATGTAATTGCAATGAACTAGTGGAGTTACATAGATAACGATTTATAAATGCATACATTCACATAATCCTCCCTTTTACCATTACTATGTGTAAGTAAATAAATTAATAATATATTATTATAATATATTGTTAGAATAGAAAATAAATTTTGATTTCGTTTCGGTTTATTCACACGTAAAACATAAAACAGTGTGTTAACAGCAAAGTTGTTGCCTTAGAATTGCCAGATTTTTTCGAAAAAGCTTTTTACTAATATTAGCATATTCAGCTCTTTTAGTTCATTTTTCAATAAGTTGGACTCCTTAAAAAAACAATCAGTATCTTCTGTAAGGTGAATGATGCGGTAAATCATTATTTATTACTATACAATATGTGACTAATGATATGGATTTCGTTTTTGTTGTACGTTTCAGAACGGAGCCAGGTTGCTGAAGCGCAGATGTAAGATCAGATACATTTTTCATTAATTTCAAGGTTCTGCGTTATGCCTCTGTTCTTTTTTTTATTATTTGTAAATGATTAACCGAATCTATATAAAAGAAGTCTCCTGATTTTGTTCAGAGGCAATATATCATGCGTCTCTGAATCGAAAGATGATGAAATACTGATGGTATGTAAATTTTCTAATTGTTTTATACCAAACAAAATTTTATATAAAAATTAAAAAAACTGTGATTAAACAATTGCTATGTACTACAAGTTGTGAAAATTTTAATAACCTACACGATTAGTAAGATATCAATATGAATTTTCATCAAACAAAAGGCCAAATTAATTCAGTATTCATATATCTATGTACTAGGTATATACGTAAGGGAGGTCATAGAGGCGAAATTTATTGTTACGTATAAATGATAAATATTCTCATGTCAAGTATGATAATTTTAATAAACTATGATATGAATTCCATTCACAGATACTGTCAATTTTATGTTAACTGACCATACTCGTGCTTGTTTTTAATTAACATAATTATTATTATGTTTTAAAATACATCTATATGTATTATATATATATATATATATATATATATATATATAATATGTATTCTACGACCATGGAATAGTTTTTTATATCAGTGAAATTTACAGTCTGTTGAGTTCGGGGTATATACTTACAATATATGCCTTCTGTAGCGGGGCGTGAAACTAGATTAAGGGCATTGTTAGGTCTTATTAAATTAAACCATTCAAGAGTCAATCATTTTTTTAGTCATGGGGTGAATTGTTATGTCAACTAGTTTGCAAAAATGGAGTCACAAAAGCTTGAAAAGCTAACTGCCATGGAACAATTGACGTGCCGGGTCTCTCGTCTCGCATGGGTTTGTTTAAATGATCTGGGATTTTCATAAAAGAACTTTTTTGCCTAGGCACTTTTTAGAGGATATATGTCGCAATAAATTTATTATCAATATTTGGATTTTATCACGATTCTCACACTTATAATACCTTTATAAGAAAATATTACTGTAAAACTATTTTACATAAAAGTTAATTAAAAAACTGTTATACATTTTATTAACAGTAACGCCCACCCGTGAAGAAATTCTTTCTTAATAATTATATACTAAATTATTAAACCTTATTTCAGAATAAAATATATAATTTTGCAAATTAATATATAATAGCTACTACTATAATACAAACAGAAATCACAGGTTCTGCTTTCCTACTACGAACAAATAAAATCTTTCACCCTCTTCCTTTCATCACCTATTAGATGTTCGTACATAATAATTAATTTCTAATTTGATTATTTTAATTAGCCTAATTTTCGAAATTATCTTTATTCGATTTTTGTTATTAAATGGCCTAAGATATTGGTTAAATTAATATGAACGTGAAACTTTGTAAGTTCTTGATAGATATTAATCTTTAAGCCTTAGGTTGTCCCACCGTCGAAATTACACTTATAAGTCTGTTCTTAGCAAGGCTTTGTTAAAGAAGTGAATTTCGCTGTTTACTGCTTCTTATTCATTTATTCACTAATTAGTAAGTACTTATTTCAAACAATCCATAAATGTATTTTACTTTATATTTTTATTTGGTAAATTATCAGAAAAAAAAGGTATTTAAGACTTTTAATTCGAGCAAATTAATCTTTTTATTAAATTTTTTTAATAACCTTTTTATTGAATGTCCTTAGTTGTTTGATCGGTTCTATTAATTGCCTTGTTCTTACTTTTATTCGCATATTCAAGTAAGTTGGTAATATTTCAATTACTTCCAGTGCCGTTTTAAATTATTATTTAATATCAAAATATAGTGAATAGTCCCCCATAACCTTCATGCTAAACACAAAATTTCCATTATATAAAAAACGATACTTAAAAAAAATTATTTAAAGGATAGACACAGACATTTCTACAGACTTGTATAGATAATCACCAAAGCCCGTATTGCTTACCTTAACAAATATTCTTAGTTACTGTTAAGGCTGAAACTAGTCAGTATCACTCGGAGAGTTAGAAGGGGTTTCTATTGAAAGTTCTTTTAAAGGGCGCCGTAACATCGAATACCCTAGAAGTGACGTGTCAATACTGAAGCACTTAGATGCTAACTACTTGCAATTGGCACGTTTCGGGTAACCAAAAAGCCACAATGTCAATATCATGGGAGAAGACGAAACAAAATAAAAAAACCCACTCGATTAGGGTAACAAATTATTAGTTTATTTCAACTACTAAAAGCAAATAATCAAAATATTAACAGCAGTGATGTGATTTTAATTTTATATTAATATATGTGTCAAATAAGCTTAACATTCTTTGCTAATTAAGAAAGTAATACAGTTTTAATAATTACAAGAACCACAAAAAATTAATTTGCAGTGAATATATCAATATATTAAGACAGCATATTTTACATGCAGGGCTCTAAATACGTACTCAAATCACAACAAGTTCGTTTGCATGTGTTATAAAATATTATACATGTGCCATATAATAAGCACATCCAAATGTCCAGACAGTATACTGATAAATTATGTACAATAAAATAATTATATCATATTAAGGAGTTAATAGAAAAAACTAAATAAAATAATCGAAAGTCTATAGATTGTAGAATAATAGTAAGTAATCAGCCGATGATTACTGTACGGCTACTAACTATATTGGTATAGATTGAATAATTATAACAGCTATAATATATAACGAAGCAATAACTACGTTAAAACTAGTGAACGTATGTAAATATCAAACAAGTACAGCCGCTGCCCACCGAATGGATAACTACATTAAGAACATTAAATGTATACAAGTAATAAGTAATTATAGCAGCTGTCCAACAAGTGATGAGCTACGTTACGACTATTGAATATATTATAGATATTTAACCTATATTTGCTGTGTAATCAGTGAATGACTACGTTAAATCTATTGAATATAGTATATAGTTATAGATATCGAATAATTATAGCGGCTGTTTAGTAGTTAAATAACTAAATTAAAGCTATATTAGCCTCTCTAGTTAGTAGTGATTTAACTCCTGATGATTCGACAAACATAATTCTCGGATACTTGAACTAAGCACTTCGAAATACTAGATTTGATATTTAATAGGATGGATACTTCACACTTGCATTCACACCACTTTCTCTGGTTTGGTGCTCAATACTGAGGGAAAAATACCTACGTCACATGGGGATCTAAAGAAGGAACGCAATGTAAAAGAAAAAAAAAGCCCAATTAGATCAAATAAAGTGCTCTATCACATCTCGAGCGATAAAGAGGGCTAAATTAAGCTTCTTTCGTGCAAATTAATAGAACCACAATCAATGCCAATACCACATCCCATTGTAATCTTAACGGACGAAATTGACTGACAGACGAACTTTACTGTACTTTACAGCAGCACAAACAAGTCAGTTAATAATGAGTGGAACTCGATTAAAAACCTTAGATCGAGAGACTGTTTTTATTTAAAACCAGATAAAAGTTAATAAGTTAATAATTTTAAACAAAATCGGTACTCTATACTCTCAAAGAGTGAAAAACTTAATTTTAAAAGTTCCTTATGTTATCTATGAAAAATCCTTTACCTAAAATGATTAGGGACATTAACGACGTCTTCAAAAATGTCCAAGGTTAATAACTTCTAACCAGAATTATAAATTAGACGTGAGAATCTGATGATCCTGAGGATGTATTGTTTATCTAGATACACAAGATAGGTAATTCGGTGAGATTGTTTCAGGGATTAACTTACCGACTTGATTTCAAAATGCGTTATATGATTATTTTGACTCTGTCTCAAATTTCGTGAACTTCACTGCATGTATCTATTTTATACCATTTGTGAATTGATTTAGTCCAATTTAATTGTCATCCATCGATCTCTCGGAATTTCCGCAGGCACAATTTCCATCATATTTTGTTTGACTTAGCACGGTCCGGCTCTTGAGTTTCTTACTACAGCGGGCTTTTGCTTTGTAATTATTTCAAATTAACTTAAGTCATTTTTATATTGCTTCGCGAAATCACTAGTACCGTCTCGTTAGTAATACCGAAAATTTGATTTCATATATTGTTTAGGTAATGATGGTTCCCTCCGTCATTGCTATTCTGTTAATTATATGTGTTAATTAGCGTTTTCCGTTGTCGATAACTGTTTTTTTTTAGTTTATACGACACTATCATTGAATTCCACAAATTAATTCTCTTTTTTAAAGGAATACCTGTGACCGGATATTACGTCGTTTCTTTGCCCTCTCGGTTGTTGGTTAACTTGAAAGGAACATTCGAGAGACACTTTTATATACGCTGTCTTAGTGAGTGTACGCGTTTGTAGCCGCCTTCCTTCATAGCGTTATTTTAGAATAATAGCAGGAAAAACGTTTATTCCTACGCCGATGGTCAGATTTTGCTTTATCTAATTGAGGTTCGACAAAATCGAGTTAGTAACTTCTGTGTCGAAAACCACCTGCATGTGAAAGCCAATCACACCATTTTGGGCTATCATCATTTCAAACCACTTCAGAACCCTTAAACAATCACTGAGGTATTATTGTTAACTACAATTATATTAGACGACTAGTTGCTAGTGTTTTCTTGTGAAACTTTTAGGGTTTTTTACGTTGCCGTCGAAATTCTATCTCTTTGCTGTCCTCCATCAAGAAGAGAGAATCTTTTGAAAGCTAGAAAATATGTAACCACGCTCAATCATCGGGTATTAGGGATTACCTTGCCCTGACGTCATCTGGGAACCTGAATCGAGACTATTCCGATCCATAGTAATCGTCCCAAGTTATTGATGACTCAAACACCCTATAGACTATCTCGCTATAGACTTCTCGAGTGATTTAAGGTATCTAGTTTAGTGCTAATCCCAATCCGTATCACGTTGTGAAAGTATTTAGTTAATTAGTTCGATCGGTCGTTAATGGTAAATCATTTATTTTCTACTATATTTTGTGAATGGGTCTTCAGCTCATAAACATGTTTTATTTTTGTCGGTCATTCAAGTTTAAGTAAATTGATCGTATAACATTGTGAATTGTTATTAGTTCGAGCAGTCTTTAATAGTAAATAATTTATTATCTAATACATTTAGTGAATGGGCCTTTAACTCATAAAGTTTTATTTTTATCAATCGCTCACATATACATAAGTAAGCCAATCGATATAAGGTTAAAGTATAAACTTGTAAGCTGCATACGTACCAGCCTACACTGTGTTAATCGATTAAGAAGCTACCATTTAAGATCTTTTGTAACTAATCGGCTAGGAATTATTAGAGATCTACAAAATAGAACAAGTAATTTTACTGAAAAAAGCATAACTTTAATTCCGAAATATCAGAATTACCACTTTAGTCGTTCCTTTTTCTATGTATAGTTCATTCGTGAGCGAATTTTATTAGCATATTTGAGACTTCAAATACTAGGGTCGGTCATTAAGTCCTGGTGCAATTGAAAGTTATTGTTCAACTTTTCTTTTATTAATAAATAAATTGACTGATAACCAGTGTTAACGTGGTGTTATTATTTCTTTGACTTTGCTCATTTTATTCTTACGTCATTGGCACGTATTGGATCCAAGTGTTTCAGCATTATAAGGAATACTTCTAGGCGTTAAATTCTGTGACGCTCCTTAAGAACTTTTTTAACTACGCTACTTTACGAATATTTTGGCTAGTTCTCCCCTAAGAGTAGTAAAGGATCTTTAGTTTCTATAACTTTATAAGGTAAGCAATACGAGCTTGTGGTGCTATAATCTACATTAATCTTTAGTGTAGGGAGGGGCGTAACAAATGATTATTGAACAAAAAAGAATATTTGCTAGAAAAACTTGAGAGTTTATTAGTTGCCATTTCAGTAGATTTTATCCTAAAAATCTAAGATTTTATATTGAAACACAGAAAAAATTTAGAGTAATTCCACGTAACGTCTTCATTTTCTTCTGTACCTACTTCAGAAAATTTAATATATTTAGAAGATTTTCTTTATAAAAATAAAATTGAATCGGGAAAAGTAAATGAATATTTGCAACTGACAAGCCTATGTATGTCTCAAAATTGTTTCCAATTCGAAAGTAAATTCTATGAATAGAAACAAGGAACAGCAATATGCAATTGTCTTTCTCCATTTATAGCGGATTTAACTTAGTCGATTTTGTTATGCATTTAAATTCAATATCAATGATTAAATTAACGGTAGAAAAGAAAACAATGACACCATACCTTTCTTAGATACCCTAGTAATTAGAAATGAACACAAAATTGATATTTTCCGGGAAGAACTTAATAGGTTTATCACGATGGATTCAAATTATAGCATGCAACAAAAGATCGCTTCTTTTCTTTCTTATTAATCGTTTGCTTAGCTTTCCATGAACAAAAGACATACGAAAGAGAATTTAACTTCATTAAGAATATTGCGAGATACAATGGTTTTGATTCGTAAATAATCAATAGTTTAATTATGAAAAGTAACTTAAAAAAGACAATCCGGGGTACCACATATCGCCTCAAAACAATCAAGACGAGCAATTTATATGTTTACCGTTTCACCCAGTGAATAAAAAAAATTACAATGGGTTTTTAAAGGACGTGGACTTCAAGTTATATTTCAGTCCAGGAATTCTATTAAATCTATCTTATGAAATGTGTAAGATAAAGTCGGCTTAAATCCGAAATTGGGGATTTACGGAATAAAATTTTGAGATTGTAATAAAAAATACATTGGTCAATCTAAAGACTCGATAGGAACCCTGTATAATGAACATTTGGTACACATCAAGTTTAATCGGCCTGAGAAATTCAGTTTAAGGAAACACGTGCTAGAAAACAATCATAGTGTAATCGCAGATTGTCTACATTTAATCAAGAATATAAATAATTGCCATGAGTTAGTTACGAAAGCACATTCATTATGAGAAATAAAAACCATGTGCTAAACAGAGATGAAGGTTCGATGCCATAGTCTTGCCTCCTTGAGTTCCTAGAAGAAAAGATCGTTAAAGAAAAGTTTTTAGTATAAGTGCTAGTTTTAAGACTGGGAAACTTATTAAATTGTGTGAAACAAATTTCAGTGTGTGTTTGATTGTTAGCGGTTAAAGTTGGTGGAGAATTATTTTGTGCGAGTTTTACCGCGGACCCAGGTGCGATACTGTGATTAATTATCTGCTGACTTATTTGTCGAAATACGTATGAAGAGCGAGAACATTGATTTGGCATGGAGTTTTTATTTACTTTCTTTTGATTAAATATACGATGATTTTCTGCAGCGGATTGGAAAAATTTAGCAATTATAATAATCAACATCGTGATATTGATACCCACACATTAGTTTTAACTGGATATAATTCAGTTTCAAGAAAGTCGTGAGGGTTTTCAATCATTTAACGTCTACATGTTAAATTAAAAATTTCACTTAATGAGCTCTTAACTTAGTTGGCTCTGAGTTATATAGTTTTGTTAAAATTGCCTGTTTGTGTTGATAGTTTTTATAAAGATCTCTTTAAATTTCTTTCCATATGAGCTTGTTTATTATCAGCATCCTCTGTTAAAAAAGTAGATCAACCCGATGATTTTTCTTTCAAATGCAATGTTTGTTCTCAAAACATTGGGCAATTTGCTATTTATGTTGACTAAACACATCATAATCAGAGTTTATATTAGGAAACTGATAAGTAAATTGATCGAAATGCGATTGCAATGAAAAAGCCTCTGCTCCATTCGCACTCTGTGTTCGGCTGCAACATTGTACTATTAAAGTAAATGCCTCGTATTTAGATTGAAACATCACACATATAGCCTAAAACTATCGTCTAATAAATTAGGATGCATAAAGTAACAATCAATCGTGACGTGTAATTGTTGACGATGAATTGTAATTTGAGTTTTTTTTACGGGTTCATTTTACCTTTTGTTCATTTGTGGCGTCCAATAGTATGATTTGCAGTAAAATTTTATATATGAATAATATGAACAAAAGTTCATATTTTATATATTTCACTGTATATTCCAGTGTTAACATTTTTGGGGAATATTAAAATTAGATGGTTTTCACATCCTTAATAGTTTTCTACTTTTACTTTTCATTTTATAATTTGTCCTTTATTGAATTAATTCAGTACTGCCCTGTACTGCTTACGCCGTCTGCAATCGAGGGAATTATAATAATATAATCTATTAGTTGAAAGTTTTAAGTGATATTTTTTAAATTAAGTTGTTGTGTTTACTTATTCATTGCTTTGGTTGGATATATTTATTATATTTGGCAAGTTATTTTAATTGTTATCGACGTGTGGCAACCAACTTGTACCATGCAATTATTTTCATAGATTCATTTATCTCAGAATTGCGTTCAATTAGTAATAATTTTGTTGTACAACTATTTAAAATTTCTTTTCAATAAGAAACCGTTTGAATCCATGTTAAAATGATTTTTTTATTATATTAATTTTGTCCTTGTGATAATACTAACGCCATCTAGACTTCTTCGTTTCATTTTAGTTATTTTGGCTTTCGGCCACTTCCTGAACTATCTTGTCAGCTTCAAATGGATATAATTTAAAACCAACAACAACGACATAGTTTATCGAAATTTGAGATTTCACGGCCTGTATATCATTTTGAACAGAACTAACAAGCAAAATGAGGAGGTAATTCATCTTCTCCACTTGATACGGACCAAAATAAGTTAATTTCCGACTCTTGATTTTAAAGGATTGTATCTCATTTCTGGAGAGTTCACTGCAAATAGTGTGAACGTATGCGTTACATGTGTCACATGAAATTTCGTTTTCTGACACCAAATCATCCTTACAAACATTACAAGTTGGACTCATATTCACAAATTGTTAAAATATAACGACGCAATGTAGAAGGAACAAACCAAGGACACGTTTTACATTTTTTAACCGCAAAGTGCGCGGCGCCGTAGAGCTTTCGCAACACCACACCTATCTCAGTCGCTAAAATTTGTTGAACTTACTGACCTGGAGACTTACACAACAAACAAAAAGGCCGCAGAAAATAAAATAGAACTAAGAAAAATGAAAACTTTTGGATTGGATCCTGTATAAGTACATAAAATTGCATTTTATTATTAATAATACCCTATCAACTGCATATGTTTCACCGAATACACGGATCGTCAGGTTGATTTGTGTTATTAATGAACGATTCCTTCATAGCGTTTATCATATCATTTCGATACAGAAAATAATGAGTAATATCATATCTCCCTCTCTCAACCAATACATAAATGTATTGACCGACAAAGCGAGAACGCTTCTATCTCACAATATCGATAAACTAGGTTTCCAGTGTGTAATAGACAGAAACTTGCGTGCTAGGCTTTATGCCAATTAAAGAATGTTAAAAGGAATCATTCTATTATTAATAACACCCTATCAACTACATATGTTTCACCGAATACACGGATCGTCAGGTTGATTTGTGTTATTAATGAACGATTCCTTCATAGCGTTTATCATATCATTTCGATACAGAAAATAATGAGTAATATCATATCTCCCTCTCTCAACCAATACATAAATGTATTGACCGACAAAGCGAGAACGCTTCTATCTCACAATATCGATAAACTAGGTTTCCAGTGTGTAATAGACAGAAACTTGCGTGCTAGGCTTTATGCCAATTAAAGAATGTTAAAAGGAATCATTCTATTATTAATAACACCCTATCAACTACATATGTTTCACCGAATACACGGATCGTCAGGTTGATTTGTGTTATTAATGAACGATTCCTTCATAGCGTTTATCATATCATTTCGATACAGAAAATAATGAGTACTATCATATCTCCCTCTCTCAACCAATACATGAATGTATTGACCGACAAAGCGAGAACGCTTCTATCTCACAATATCGATAAACTAGGTTTCCAGTGTGTAATAGACAGAAACTTGGGTGCTAGGCTTTATGCCAATTAAAGAATGTTAAAAGGAATCATTCTATTATTAATAACACCCTATCAACTACATATGTTTCACCGAATACACGGATCGTCAGGTTGATTTGTGTTATTAATGAACGATTCCTTCATAGCGTTTATCATATCATTTCGATACAGAAAATAATGAGTACTATCATATCTCCCTCTCTCATATATTATAATAGAATGAATCCTTTTAACATTCAACATAGTTTATCGATATTGTGAGATAGAAGCGTTCTCGCTTTGTCGGTCAATACATTTATGTATTGGTTGAGAGAGGGAGATATGATATTACTCATTATTTTCTGTATCGAAATGATATGATAAACGCTATGAAGGAATCGTTCATTAATAACACAAATCAACCTGACGATCCGTGTATTCGGTGAAACATATGTAGTTGATAGGGTGTTATTAATAATAGAATGATTCCTTTTAACATTCTTTAATTGGCATAAAGCCTAGCACGCAAGTTTCTGTCTATTACACACTGGAAACCTAGTTTATCGATATTGTGAGATAGAAGCGTTCTCGCTTTGTCGGTCAATACATTTATGTATTGGTTGAGAGAGGGAGATATGATAGTACTCAAAATTGCATACGAAAAGGTAAAGTACTTTGTAAGTGTAACAAAAAATTATAAAGGCGGCAATATATTAAATAAAACGATCTAGTTGAAAATTTAAAGTAAAAAAAATGCCATACAATTTGTGAAGAATCATTCAAAGATGCTCACTCTGGATTGTACTAGTAAAAATTATTTGTCATAAATGTATTTTAAAGAAATACGTAGAAGAAAAAACTATGTATTTGCTTCATCTCTTATCCACAAAGGATGATAATTTACAAAAAATGCCATTTGTAAAATTATAGATATTTTAATTTGTTAACTAGATATTAAATAAATGTTTACATACGTTTTATGTAAATTACCACGAAATGCATACAGAATTGAGCATTCTCTTTCACTGCGAAAATTAAAAATATTCGGTATG
Source organism: Dermolepida albohirtum (assembly GCA_031893035.1). Lineage (NCBI taxonomy): Eukaryota > Metazoa > Arthropoda > Insecta > Coleoptera > Scarabaeidae > Dermolepida > Dermolepida albohirtum. Next base: position 57,485 of record JAVIWB010001297.1, on the reverse strand, counting down.
CAAGAACAGAAATTCTTAAGTAAAGGCAACAGGAATAAAAAGATATTAAATGTAGTTATTCTTAATTATTTAAGTAGTAGAACGATTAAAACGCTATGGATAACTGCAATTAACATCGGAAATTTTGAAGTATGTACATCGTTTGATTTCGGCCTTATTATAGTACTAACTACTCTTCACAACGAAAATTAATAATCATTACTTGTAAAGAGTTATTAGCTTATAACACTACTTTCAAATCTTATTGTAAACTTAATAATATCGATCAACCACAGGTAACATAAGGAATAATATTTCCTAAATGCGAAACTTCTCTTGGAGTTCTCACATAATGAATACATTTCCCCATCGTGGTCTGGTATCGTCGATCGCCCATTCCGTTGCTAATGGCCTTTGCTCACGCGAACGTTTCTAATTGACTCGTGAAATCACCAACACCCCACTGAAATATGCTTATTGTTTCTTAAATTATATCTACCAACAAGCCGGATCAATTTAAAGTATTATATTACAAAGTGCTTTGTTGGATGTACGTAGTTATATTTGTAATTACATATACTATGCTTGTATGTGCAGAGAAACATTTCAAATTCGAGTACAGTCAATAGAGTCATGGTAATAAAATGCAGCTGTAAATATTCTTGACTTGCGCTTGGATTAACTAGATCAGAGACATGGATATCGCTAAGTTTACGGAACTGCGAATATACATATATTACTTGATTAATTTAAATTTACTGGAATATATTAAATAACGAACGCTAAATAAAGTGCTATGGATGACAAAGTTCACCTAGAGAATAATTAGTTTAAAGAGCATTTTGCAACGTGCAATGTAGTAATTATTTCATACAATAAAAAAAGATCAAATACTACAAAATTTATGACTACAGGTTTGGCCATAAGTACTAGTCATTTGTACACTTTGTGCACATACAGTATAAAACAAGTTCAGAAAGTACAAACTTGTTTATCAATTTTAGTTAAAACGTTTTACAATTTTTGTTTTATTGATATTTTCTATTTTTATGTTTTACTATAACTTTGGTATATAATATTTTATTACAAATATAAATATTTGTATGATGCATAACATCATAAAATTATGTTGATAAAAATGTTATGCAATGAACACACTTACTATACTAAGACACTGAACATTGGTATTATTAGATAAACATCGTAATGAAAGAAAGAAATATTAAAAACGTGCAGTTAGAAGTAAAGAATATTTTTGTGTACTTAGGATTGGATTCCCTTTACTTATGTATTTGCATTAAGTATTTTTAAGTATTAATTTTGTGTCGTCGCCTTCTTCTTCTGTTCCAAGGGAAATTTTTAGTCACTTACCGAAGTAACACTGACTGAGGTCGTTTATGAAGCCCTGAGTGCTTGCTAATTTCGATACCTGCAACGAATGGGTTTTCGTGAAGTGGGAGGTTTATATGTATAATAGTTCGTCGCCAATTCTTGAATGTATTCTAGAATCGAGGTGACAATTGGTTGCGAAACCCCATATTGGGGCCGCGTAAGTGAATCTGGGGCGAATGGCAGATTTGTAAATGGTAGTGCGGAGTCGTTTTTGTAATGTAGTAACAGGTGCAGGTGCAAGTAAGCCTGCAGTCCATGATGACACCTAGATAAGTGATGTTTTCTTGCCAGGGGAGTTCCGAATGATGGAGTTGGAGTTTCGGATATTCTGGTGGTCTTGGATGTTTGTTGAAAGTAATGGCAGAACTTTTATTGGAATTTATCTTGATTCTTCATGTGGAGAACCAGTCGGCGAATGTGTCAAGTGTATCCTGCAATATTTTCACAGCATGAAGTGGCCTTCGTGCTTGTGTAAAAATTGCGGTGTCGTCTGCGTACAGCGCATACTGTACGTCAGGAAGTGGTCTGGGGATGCCGGTCAGGAAGATGTTGAATAGAATAGGGGACAGAACTGATCCTTGAGGTATGCCTGCAAGGATCGGTCTGGTATTGGACAGCCAGTTCCTGTGTTTCACTCAGAACGATCATTCAGATAGATACGAGTGAGTCAGCTGAACCAGAAGAAGGAAAATATTGGCGTGCAGGAGTTTGTGGAGAAGGCCTTCGTGCCACACTCGGTCGAAGGCCTGGGCAACGTCTAGGAACAACAGCTTCGTATGAACGATCTTTTCGAAGATCTTACCTAGTGAAGGTAGCAAACTGATTGGCTTGTAGTTCTGGGGGAACTTTCAGTCCTGGTTCTTTTTCTTTGTCATTATAATCTCCGCCTTCTTCCAGGTAGTCGGGAAGTGGCGTAATCGAAGAGCGGCATTTGTTATGTTCATCATGAACCTTGTCGTGGAAGTGCTGTCAGTGCGGTGTTAGTGATCCGGTCGTGTCCAGGTGCCTTTTTGGTTCTGATCCTCTTGATCATGTCTTGCACCTACTCTGGGGTAGCAGGGGCGATCTTCAGGCGCGACTGGGTCTTCATCATCTGGTTCACGTAATCCTCCACTCGGTCCACATGATCCAGGTCCACGTCATCATAGTTTGGAGCCCTGGTCTTCATAGACTACTCCATTTCATCCATGAATGGGGGTAACAGTTGGATCATTCCTCTTGCCCAGGGCCCTCTTGATCTACCACAGCTTTAGGTGCTCATCCAGTGCTTCTAGCCTAGAGGCCCATCTTTCATTCCTCAGATCTCCTAGCTTGTAGCGGAACTCCCGTCTGGTTCGCAAGCCTACGGTCTTCGGGTTCTTTGTTCTGGAATATCTTCTTCGGACAGCATTCTTCTGGCGGATCAGGTCCTGTAAATAGTTGGCAAGAGCATCTGTGTGATGCACTCATTTGTGTTGGTTTTCTGCAAAGCGAGTAGCTTGCAGAATGAAATCTGTAAATGTTTGGATAGTGTCTTCTAGTTCCTGTGTGTTGTGTATGGGAGTGATTGGAGGAAGGTTTTGCGTGAAGAATTCCATATACGCCGGCCAAAACATGGTGGTAGCAGTGTAGGAAGTGTGTTTGAAATTCTCACCCAGCTCTATCAGGATTGGTTTGTGATCTGAGTCGAGCTCGTGAAGGGAAGGGATGGTATGGATAAATTGGATATTCTTCGCTACCATGATGTCTAGCGCGTCTGGTTGCGCCACTGTGCGGCAGTGAGTGAGTTCGTTAAGCTCGTCTACTATTATGTTGTTGTCCAAGATGTATCTATGTAGACGGCCCCCAACTTGGTTCTTCAACCGTGAGTTTAAAGATCTGTGTTTTGCGTTTAGGTCTCCCGCAATCACAGTCAGCGTGTTGCTATCAAGCAGTTTGTCCAGATCCTCCCAGTTCAAAGTCGCGCGAGGCAGTTTGTAGACCGAGATGATCTGGAGGGGACCAGATGCCCTCGTGACCACAATCTCATTGGCCTCCAGATGGTCCAAGGGTGGCAAGCCCATCTGCGTGTGCTGGATCGACCTTCAGATCAAAACTGCTGTTCCTCCTCCTTGGTGGTTCGTTCTGTCTTCTCGATACGCCACGTAACCTGGAATCTTCAGCCTGTGTCCATCCCTCAGCCAAGTTACCTGGAGGAGGACAACGTCCACAGCATATCGTCTCAGGAATTTCGTCAGGCCATCTTGCTTATGGACCACCGACTCGGCATTCCACGATGCTACCTTCAGGGATTTTGGCCTCCTTAATTTGCACATTGATTGTTGGACAAAGTGCAAATTTCTGTCCTGAATCCAAGTATAATGTTCATGGCCTCTTCACTAGTCGTCGCTTTGGAGAGATTGGATTCGATCCTGAAATCTGGCAGCGAAAGCATTGTGTGACATCAGCACGTGGCCTTGGGGTTCTTGTAGTTACGCGGAGCCTCAGGACGTACTTGATGCTGAACAGCTTCTTAGGGTCTGAGTGCCTAGGCATTTGCCCCATTACCAATGGCATTGGTACCCGCTCTTGCATTTTATGCATTCTGCTTACTGCTACGGGATAGTATCCTTGCAGCTTCAGGTCCTGGTGGTCCTCCTCGATTGGAATGGCAGAGGGGATGTCTCTTATCACCACCTTCAAAAACTTTTCAACCGGTAATCGATACGTAAAAAATTGGAACTTCCCTTTAAGAAAGTTGACCATTTTCCTATAATCGTTAGCAGTTGCAGGCTCGATCCGGATTTCTCCGGCAGTATTCTTTACCTTCCTGAAGTTGAGCTTCAGTCGGGCGAACTGAGAATTAATCTCCGTCCACTTATCCTTGTTTTGGACAATTATGGGCGGAATCTTCTGTTTTGAATTGTTAGGTGGCTCTTAGATATGTACGTCATTATTTTCAGGATTTTCAAGTACGCTGGCAGCTGCACAGCGTACATGTGTCCTTCAGTCAATGGTTCGTACCGATTTTCTGTTTTCATTTCGCTGGAGGGCGAATTTGGTCCAGTTCTAGGTTTTTTGCTTCCCCGCATTAGTTAAAAGTCTTCTGCATCGGTTTCAGACATGCCAATTTATCTATAGCGTCTTTCAAGGATGTGGATGCTTCGCTAACCTTCTGGACAATTTTCTTGCTTGACCTTGTGTTGGCGGGAGTCGGCTGGCTTATCCTTATTAATCTTGAATATTCTTGTATTCTCCTATTTGGGACGATGGTGAAAAAACATGGCAGGCAACTCATTCACCGTCCGTACGACCACGGTTAAACGGCCAACCGTACCCCGTACGAACGAGAAAGTCTTTTCCTTACAAATCACTGACTGAGTCAGTGATGAGTTGAGTTGACGGTCCGGACAATCAACATATACATAATGTAACAGTATGCTTTGCAACAAGCAGATTGCATAATAATAGCAGTAGAATCACAGAGAACTCACAAAAGCGTCTGCATTCGACCAAGGTAGTCTAGAGACTCGCGCTGTAATTTTGTGTGAATAATAGAGTATTATTATTGGTTCAATAGTATGCATAATAGGATATACAGTCGGGCCTCGATTATCCGTGATGGTCGGGACCAGAAGCATTAGGGATACTCAATTTTCACAATTAATCGAATAACAACTTTGGTTATACAATTTTTTTAATATTTTTATTATTTAACAAGTGAACATTGGTGTACATACATACATATTTACATTAAAAAAAATTAATTCAAGAAGTTTGTGTGCTAGATGCCTCTATCGCTTCTTTTAAAGTGGTTTCTGAAACAATTACATCGTCTTCATCAGTGTCTTCCAATCCATTATCTCGCTCAGGTTCATCTGAGTTACTGTTTGCCATGCTTATAATTTCTTCATCTGACAAAACAGCAAATTGGGAGGCATTTTCATCACATTTGAGCCATGTCTCTATATCCTTATATATTGATTATGTGTGCCACATTCTCGAGCGTATTCGATTTTTCCATACCTATAACAAGAATCAATGAATTTTTGCATAAGAATATTTTATAAAATTTTAAAAATATACCTACACACAAACCTTCATTATCTTGGCAGAGCAAATTATTCCAAGAGTTTTTCAAAACTTCAGAAGTAACAGCGTCCCAAGCATTATCAATAGACTACAGGGCTATCTTTATATTAAATTCTTTCTTAAAATCTTCTCTATTATTTGACGAGACTAGTTTTTGTACTATAGTTTTACGATAATGGCATTTAAAACTCTATATTACACCCTGATCCATCGGTTGGATCAAGGACGTACAATTCGGTGGAAAATATTTCACAATAACGTTTTTGGCCTTAAAATCGTGAGCGTCTGGATGTGCCGGGCAGTTGTCCAATAACAGAAGGATTTTGCTATCATCCTTAAGACCGATTTTCTTAAAATGCTCTCTAACCTCTGGCACAAAGTTTTTGTTAAACCATTATAAAAATATTTGCTGCGTTACCCATGCTTTTGAATTGGCCTTATAAATTACGGGAAGCTCGTATACATTTTTTAGGGCTCTTGGACGAGCACTTTTACCAATAACTAAAGCTTTGCACTTGTGTGTATCAGCAGCATTAGCGCAAGCTAATGTGGTTAGTCTTTCCTTTGACACCTTATGTCCATCTATGAATCTTTCATTATGACAAACCAAACTGCTCTCGGGCAAACACTTCCAAAAAAGGCCTGTCTCGTCCCCATTATAAATCTGCTCACTGGTAAGATTTTCCGTTGATATCAATTCATTTAATTGTTCTACAAACATTGTGGCATTTACATAGTCTGCAGCATTAAGTCTTTTTATTCCATGTCTATTCTTAAAATTTTGCAGCCACCCGTTGAAGTATTCACGCTCTTGTCTGAACCATTCGTAAAGTGCCAAATCTACTATTGGCTCTTCAGCTGTCTTTAAAGTTTTTCGGTTACGAAATCTAACCACCGAAAAACTCTCTGCACAAAACTTTAAAAACTTGTCTTTGTTTTTTATAATGTCATAAACGGTCTGTATCCCAACTTCGTATTTTTGAGCTAGCATTTTAACACACATTACTTTTTGAATGCTCGTTAATTATTTTAACTGTATCTTCAATATTTAAAACGTTTCTTTGTCTTTTTACCACTGGTAACGATGCCATACTAAACATATTTAGATCTAACCACCCGCACTTCTCAAATTTCAAAATTAAACTAATCACTTGTAAATGCTTCTGACTCATCGTATGCAAACAAGGGAATTCCCCGTTTTCATGTTTATTGTATGTATGAATTTGAAGTTATTAAAAAAATTCTGCCATCGCGTATAATAGAGGTAATCACGGTTAATCGAAGCAAACAATTTGAAAACATTGCAAACAAAAAACAGAGGCCATCACCGTTAATCGGGGTTACCGGTTAACTGGATCACGGATAATCGAGGCCCGACTGTAGTTTGGATTCTTGGCTTGTATATTATAGTTTAACGAAGATAATTTAGCTAACACTAAGGGAAATATGTTTTTAAATATCTGCAGGTAGTCCTTAGTGGATACGATAAATCGATTACTAAATTAAATTACTTTTTTCTGTGTGGAGTGAAATTTTGGTAGGTATAATTATTGAACTATTTTTTATAGGCCGTCCAAACGGAAAAAAAGTATTTAAATCTCAACAAGTATGTTACTTTCAAGGAACAAGTATGTTACTGTCAAGGATGTGCTTCATTGGAAATAAGAAGATGTATGTGGTACACTCCGCGCAACATGAATAGGACCACCCGACTTGTTGCAAGCTTTCAGTGGTTTGAAAAACAATTCATTTACTAAAAATACAATGCAAGTTTGTAATGGTATGATATGGCAAATAATACGCATTATTGCGCAATAGTGCCTAACGTTATGCATTGGGTGACGTAAGTACCACATACATATAAAATGCACCGCGCCGGTTGGATACGACCAGTATTTAATAGTAAGCTACCGGATGAGTGTCGAGTTACAACATGTATCCGGATAAACAAACATCTGTAATTGAGGGTATTGTGCAACGATGGGACGACAGAAGTGCTTAAGTATGGAAGAAATTGGAAAAATTAAAGCGTTCCATCAAGAAGGGTATTCCTCAAGGGCTACTGCAAAGAAAATAAGTCGATCACACCAGGTTGGGAATAATTTTATTAGGGATCCCGAGAATTATGGAAAACGTTTTAAAGGGCGAACAACATCCGTTACAACTAAGAGAGAACGTCGAGCCATATTACGCGAAGCATCGAATTCGGCATTAACGGCAAGACAAATCGCGAATAACGTTGGAACGAATGCATCGGTAAGAACTGTACAGAAGTTACTGAAGACCTGTCCGCATTTAAAACGTTTGAAAATTAAACGACGGCCTCCTTTAAGGGAATTTCAGCGCACTGCACGTCTTCAGTTTGCTCGAGCAAAAATAGGGTGGACAAGAGAATGGCAAACTGTTATTTTCAGTGACGAGAAGAAGTTTAATTTAGATGGCCCGGATGGGTTTTCTTATTATTTCCACGATTTACGTAAAGATGAAGTGATTCAGTCACGAAGGCGAGCCGATGTTGGTTCAGTCATGGTATGGGGAGCTGTTTCCTATAACGGACCTGTTGATTTAGTAATAGTGAAGGGCAGACAGAATTCGGAAAAGTACGTCCAGCTGCTGCAACAGGTGAAAGACAAATTTTCCAACGTTATGGCAGGTGGGCCATTTATTTTCCAACAGGATAATGCCAGTATTCACACCGCGCGCATTGTTCGACGCTGGTTTCAAGAACAAGGCATGGAGGTTCTCGATTGGCCATCGCTCTCCCCCGACCTGAACATCATAGAAAATGTTTGGGGATGGTTGTCGCGTAAATTGTACTCCAATGCTACCCAATTCAGTTGCGCTGACGAACTAGAGCAGGCGCTGAAACGAAGTTGGGCGGAACTTCCCGTTGACTACTTGAGAACCCTGTATAATTCCATTCCATCCCGACTATTTGAGGTTATAAGAAATAATGGCAAAGGTACTCATTATTGAACAATAAAGTATTTTGTTATTGCAAACGAATCTTTTATTTTGTAGATTGGTCGTATTCAAGTGGCGTTTAATTACTCTACTTATTGTCATTAGTAACGTACATTTGCACTGACTTTTACAAAAATTATATTTGGTACCTACATACATCTTTTTATCAACCCTCTTATTTTAGAAAATAACAATTCCAGCGCGCTACCATGTTTATACCAACTACAAATGTCATATATGCAGTTGGTCCTATTCATGTTGCGCGGAGTGTACTATGTGTGTTATCATACTACGACGATAGTTCTTTTCTACTCAAGAAATTAGGCACGCACATTTAATACACTTAAATTAAGTAGCTATTTTGTTTCAATATTGTCACAATTATAAACTGCCTTTTTTCTATAACTCTGTAGATCGCTTTCAAACAAGCCCAAATGCATTCAATTTGATCACGTAGTGTAGAACACACAGCAATTTAAGTAAATTACACTGATCCATCTGTCGCATGTTTTGTTTACACATGCAATTGCATTTCATATGAACAAGTCCAAAACTCAATATTATTTGTATGTACAAAATTATCTATCACAGCAGGTTACTATAGCGAAATACCCTGTAGCAAAATATTTTTGCTTAATAGGTCAAAGGCAATTGTAAATAGACATATTACTACTATTATAGATTACAAAGGCATTGGTAAAATATTTAAAAGTAGATAACATATGTAAATTAGAAATCATTTTCTTTATTTTAAGATTCATGTGCAAAAAATTTGTTGCAATATCTATAACAATAATAATTAGAACGATAATAATATTTATTTGTCAAACAGATAACCAATTTCAGAACAAAAAGTACAAAAAAATACAAACAAACGTAATAAGTAATTGCAAAAGTGTTAATAAACATAAAATTTGAAAATGTTATTGACAATAACACTGTTCGAATGGGTTCTCAAATAAGGCATTGGGACTCGTAAGTGATAAAAGAGTTTTACATAAAATATTCGTTTTTGCTTTAAACCAAGAGGAGTTATTAAGATCAACTTAAATATTTAGGAACACGAAAGTTTATCTGTGACAAATTACGCGGGAAATCAATTGTATTATTGCCAACTTTTATCAAAAATTTGGCACTAAGTAGTTCACATTTACCTGAAAGCAATTAAAAATCAAAATCACGACGTAAACTAACGTAATCAACACAACGAGGAGGATATTTACCACTAGATTAATATGCAAGATATTTCAAAAATACCTTCTGGGCTCTCTAAAGTTTCCAATGTTGATAAACATAGTGAGGGTACCAAATAATGATAACGTATTGAAGTTTGGAACGCACATATGAATAAAACAATAATTTTAAAGTAGAGGGTTCGAAAATTGTCAAATAATATTTTGCGAAAAGGGATATTAAATTAAATAAAGGGCTTAGTACTTTAAGTATGTTATTAAATGCACTGAAATAATTTCCTGATTACTTTGTCAATCATCTTAATATAAAAAATTGAGTCTGTCGTAAAAATTGACATGTTTAAAAATGCGGAAAATTTCTTTTATGTGTATATGATATTAACCTGGAAGCCTACACGATTTACAGAGATGAACTTAGAAGAGGTAGTGATAATTATTGTACAGTTATTAATGAATCAAATAAAATATAATAATTGTGTAGTATTTACTATTTTCTTCCTTACTCACAATATAAATTAAAACAAACAATTTATTTTGTCATATCCTAAAAGTATATTATTGTTTTCAATTTTTAATTTATTAATAACTTTAAATAAGTTATTATAAATAAGTATGTATTTTAACTCATTTCATTTGAAAAGGAAGACTAACGTTTCACAATTAAATCCGGGGCTACACTAAAAAAATTGTAAACACATCCCCCGCTCTCTGAAATATTGTTTTTTGAAGCTTGTTTTGTATCTATAATTCATATTACTACGAGAATTAGATGAGTGTAGTTATATATGTAACAGTGAAATATTTATTGTCATCTTGCAAAATGTATAACAGCCCTTAACTGATCAAACATTTATATGTAATTATGTAATGCAAAAAACGATCAAATGATTTCTAAAAAAGGGAATAGAAATTTTTCCATGGCTACATGACTGACTGGATTTTTTAAGTACTATTATAATTAATTAAATAGGATTATTTACAGCGTTAATCATAAGAAAACACTTAAGTTTACATACCAACCTCTTACCTTACTAAACCATAATGTGTATCAATGAACACTATAATTTTTCGATAAATGTGTTGCTGTGTAGATTGGTGATCGCCTCGTATTTGACCAAGTAGTTTCACATGAACTTTAAAAATGCTTAAGATACACAAGATAAAATATCCTATTATAATTACTATTTCATAAGAAAATCTATCCCGTGTGCCAGATAATCTAAAAGAGATGTGAATAAATTGATTATATTCAATTTATTCACATGCATAAAATTAACAAATATACTCTTTTGATTGACTGAGGAAATGTATGTATTAACTGGCGAATCTTGAATTGTGATCAATAACACGAAAGATGCGAACGTCAAATGATAATTTAAACATCTTTAACAAGAACTAAGCTGATTTTTGCCAAAATTGATTAGGATTCATGAAATCTGGCTTCGCCACGATGTTTCTGGATCCATACAGCTATTTCAACAATGGACACATTATGGCAAGTCTTCCCAAAGAAAGTCAAGAAATTTCTATTAGTGGATTTTTAATGGCTATGATGTTTTGGGATTCAAGGCGGATAAGTTGAAGGGAAATGTATTGCAAAATAGTAAAAAACTTAATGCCCTAACTCATTTAACTCATGCATATATGCTACATTAACAATAAACAATAATAAATTTATTTAACATGACATTTGATATGTTGAATATCGAAATTAAATAGTGTTTGAGTGGTAATATAACGCATATAACTTATAGATTCGAAAAGGTAAATAATATTTCATTATACATGTTAAGAATATGTATCAGCAATATATTAATATAAATAAGAAGTATTTAGTTCAAATAGAAGTTATTATATGTGGTACAACATTGAATGACTTTTACTAGACGTTTTGCCCTGGGTGTTCGAAATATTATAATTTTGCAACAGTGCTTACATGTAGAGCTAAATAAACACATCAGCGTGAAGTTTTATGTAAATATACACATGTGTGACACCGGATTACAATACAAATTACAAACACGTTTCGCGTACATATATTACAGGTGCCAATGCACGTAATTTCATAAACAGTGTACTAATGTTGAAAATTAATCAGCCAACTATTAAATAATAACGTCAGTCGGATTATTTTCTAATACATGTATTTCCGAGAAAAAATAAATCATCCATTGTTTTCCTAACTAAATATCTGAATTTTTAACTAATTTATCTCTACAATGATTAACGTCCCAATCAGTTAGCAAGAAGAATGAAATACTAATCTCATACGAGAGCGGAGTCTTGAAAAAACTAAGGGAGGCACATCGTATACATATGTATGTATAGGTATGTACATATGTATATGGTTGGATATTAGTTGATGCATAGTATGTTTGTATGTTTGTGAACTACGTATTACGAAATTCACGTATTAGCTATGGAAAAAATTAAAGATATAACAAATGAAACAAAAATGTAAAGATTTTCTAATATTCAGTGGTAAAATATATTAGACTGAACATTACGATCACGGTTATACAAGGATAGTTTGGCGGAAGTGAGACTCGAAACGAAATAAATTATTTAGAACAAAGTTTTTTTTATTATTGTTGAATATATTCTGATTTAACAATTATGCCATTTTGGCAATGACCTTTCCCAAGACATAGTCTTCTTTTTTTCAGAAAACAAAAGCTTGAGTGAGGAATAATACGCGGAAGTCATTTGGAGCTAAAGCTGGTGAGTAGAGTGGGCAAGAACCTGAAATCTCAATTAATCCAATTTTTCTGGAACAACTCTCTTTACAACTACTTTACCTATTATAGAAGCATAATAATTTATCCGTTAACGGTGTAGCCTTTCACAAGAGAGTCATGAAAATTACACTCTTCAAATCAAAAAAAAAATCGTATCCATTATCTTAATTGTCGATGAAATGTCTATGGTCTCCCATAAATTAAGGTTACCGTTTGCATTCAGGGACATAGTGGTGAAAACAAGTTTTATCGTAACGAATCTTATTACAAAATCAGCTTGCGTTTTACCAAGCAACCTCAAATTATCGCTTGTCGTTTGTTTTCTTTCAAGTTATTGATTACAATTAAAGACACGGGGCACCACATGACACCTTGAATATACCCAATTCTAAAATGTGATGGATAGATTTAGTCAATATGCTTACAATCTTCTTGATACTATTTCATCGATCATTCAAGATATCATATTGATAATTTCTGGGTTGTTTAAATTTTTAATGGTCCTCATCTCAGGCCCTTCGCAATACTCGTACTATCACTTATAAACTGCGCAGTTTCCTAATATTATACTGTTTTTTTGGATTGCAAAATTTTCTGTTTTTTATATATATATGTATACACTACTCATATTTATTTGCCCACCCTTAGTTTTAGTCAAAATTATTAAACTATCAAATGTGTACTGAAAATTTATTTATTGTACCAATACAATAGTGTAAAATAAACATAAAATAGTTTGCTTTCATCAATGTGCCCACCTTTATTTTTGATAATTGCGGCACATAACCGCGGCATCCTTTCAATTAATTTTTGCAGTGTATCTTCTGTAATTTGTGCCCAGGCTTCTTGAAGTTGTTCCCACAGTACAGTGGTGGATGATAGAGCACGTTCTCGAACCTTCCGGTCCAATTCTTCCTAAAGAAGCTCTATTGGGTTCAGATCAGGACTTTGAGCTGGCCATACCATCAATCTAGAAGTGTGTTTCGGATCGTTGTCCTGTTGAAATACAAAGTTTTCGCCAAGAATCCTTAGTCCTGAACGAACAGCGTTATTTTCTAAAATTTCCTTGTAGCCTTCTTTTCTTAGGATTCCCTCAATTTTGACGAGATCGCCTACAGATCTTCCACCAAAAAACCCCCAAATCATTACTGAACCTCCTCCATGTTTTGCGGTAGGCGCAATACATTCTGGCAGTACTCTTTCTCCTGCGGATCTTCTTACGAATATTCACCTTTTACTACCGAAAAGTTCAAACTTCGATTCGTCTGCCCACAACACATTATTCCACGGATCAATCGTCCAATTCTTATGTTCGTTAGCCCAATTTAGTCGTTTTGTCTTGTTTTGCTTTCGTAGTAGTGGTTTTCGCAGAGCAATTCTTCTGTATAAACCCGCTTGCCTTAACCTTCTCTGTACCGTGGACACACTAATTGGTTTAGCACGCGCTCTATTCATTTCAGCAGCAATTTCTGGTGCTGTTTTTCGAGTATCGCGTCTACGTATCCGTATTAGATGCCGGTCATCTGCAGATGTCGTCGCTTTGCGTCGTCCAGATCTTCTTTTGTTGGAAAATGTACCACTTTCTTCAAATTTTTTAACGTTATAATCAACGGTTCTGCGATTTAATCGTAATTCTTTTGCAAATTCGCGATTACTTTTACCCGTACGATGATAAGCAATTATCATAGCACGCACTTCAACAGATAATTCCTTCGTCTTCGGCATTGCATTAAAATATTCACAATAACTCTCTATTTCACTGTTTTCGCAACAAAAGATGAACGGTGACTGACATAAAATTTATTTTCCTTTTTGAATAACACATCCTAATACTGTAATTAGTTAGTACAATAACACAATATTACCTTTCGGAAATGCAGGTAAAACTGTTAATACTGTATGGATTAGCCTATATAATATTTATGGTATTTTTCCAATTTATGATACCTTTAGGATATATCATAAACAATTTAAGATTTTCGTAGAAATTCACATGGAATTACTTCCACTAATAATATTGTTGAATAATTATAATACAGATTTTTCGAAAGATAATCCGTATTTCAGGAAACACATAAAATTGGGGTGGGCAAATATATATATATATATATATATATTTATATTATAACATATATATATGTATATATATATATATATATATATTTATTTATATTATAACATATATATAAGTATATATATATATATATATATATATATATATATATATATATATATATAAATTAATGATAGCACGTTAAATGCAACGAACTTCTTATATTTTATGCATATCGTGTTAAATCTCATACTTGATAACGTTTCTATACGCATTGCACTAAACTTAGTTGTATATAAATAGGTACTACTCACAGAGAAAACCGAACTTTTGTAAAATAAAAACTGAAGCTTACTATTATGGCAAATTCATTTATTTTATTCAAAGTACTCACCTTCGGCTTCATTGCAACGTTTTGCACGGTCAATTAACATGTCGAATGAGTTTTTAAGTTCATCTTTAGGAATGTCCTTCATGATCGCTGTCGACACCTTTTTAATGGCTTCGATGCCGGCGTAACGCTGTCCTTTCATCGGCAAATGTAGTTTGGAGAATAGATAGAAATCACAGAGGGTCAAACCCGGTGAATACGGTGAGTGGTTCATGGTTAAAATATCATTTGTAGTTAGAAAATCAGTGATAAGCGTTGAGCGGTAAGATGGTGCATTATCGTGTATACAGCATTAACTGTTTGACTAGTTGGTACAAACTGTATGTGCACTATGCCTTTCGAGTCATAAAAACAAATCAACGTTGTCTTCACTTTTGACTTCTCCAAGCTTTGACGCTTGGCCTCATATTGAAAACACCACGTCTCATCTCTAGTTATAACAGAATACCTGAAGTTTTCATCCTTTTTTGAGTCTTTAATTAAGTCTGTACAATGTTGAATTCAGTTAGCTTGTGTGGTACAAATCTTGTACAAATCTTTCTCAGTTCCAAATGCTGTGTCAAAATGCGATGAATTGAATCTTTGGATATATTTAATTCCATTCCCACGTACCGCAATGAGGATTTCGGCTCATTTCTGACAAATTCACGCATAGGTTCGATACTACTTTCCGTAACCACAGATTTTTTGGTCCAGGATGTTCGTCGTCATTTATGTATGTACAACTGTCTTTAAATCGTTTATACCACTCATACACACTCGTATGTGATAAACAAGCATCACCATACACTTGTTCCATCGAATTAAACGTTTCAGTAAACGATTTACCGAGTTTAAAACAACTTGATATTTGCTCTTTGTTCAAAATTCTTTTTTCGATAAATGCCAAATACACACTGTTACTTTATGCGCAATGTCTCTACATCTAATGATGCAAATGTCATGATATTTTGACATAACATTGGTGAAACATCTACTTTATAGACGCATATTTTTTAATAGATGGCGCCACTAAGAATTACTATTTTAAATAAGTTCGGTTTACTCTGCGACAGACTGTATATAAATATGCATGCAAATATTTCTTGATGAAAAGAAATAAAACCATTTATTAGCTTTTGGCTTGTAGACTTCCACGTTCGTTGTCCATACTTTCTTCATCTTGGTTTCCGGGCTGAAACCATGTTTTTGACACTGCGGGTTCTAACGTTTCGTTATCACTTTTACAGTTTCAGCGCGACTGTTAAGCCCTGAATATGTCTCATACAGAAGTGACGAAACGTCAGTGCCACTACTGTCGAAGAGGCGGTTCCAGTCCAAACCAAGATACCGTCTATTATCTTGTTTATTGTGTAAATAGAAAATAATATTGTAGTTTTGTTATAGTTTACTCTCATGTATTGTAACATGGTGCAAAGACATTTATTTATAATCAATCATCGTAACCATGTTAATATGAAGTAGATGGAAAAATGTAAAGGTCATTGGTAAGATTAGTTAACATTGTAGTAATTGCATGAATTTCAAAAGAAAGTATCAGAATAATTGGAAACGGATATTATTATGAGAATATATTGATTTTGAATAAATATACCAATATGAAAAAGGTGTATAAACCCAAATTAAATATACACGAATGCAACATATTACAAAAGGGTTTAATTTTTCAAAATATTTAAAGATAATTTTTTTCATATGAATTTACGTTCTATGGTATAATTATATTCAGAGTTTTTTTCATATTTTATAATTATTGAGGTTTTTAATTCAAGGAGGAAGGTATATATTCATATGTATATGTACAAAGGGTACTAGGAAAGTTTTGCGATACAGATTTGTTTATTTAATTTTTTCAAAGTAATTTTCTCTACACTCAATACACCTCTTCATCCTCAAAAACCAATCTTTAAACTAGTTCTGCCAAGTTTCACTAGAGAGTAAAGAACACTCACAGAAGGTCCTCATCACTGGAAAACCGCCTCCCTTTTAGCTTCATTTGCAGATGCGGGAACAGTGCAAAGTCGCAGGAAGCAAAATCTGGACTGTAGGGAGGATGCTCGAGAAATTGCAATCCTGTCGTGGTCAAATATTCGGTGCAGGCTTTGGCGCGGTGAGTTGGAATATTATCGAAGAACCAGGTATCTATTCTTGGCTGCAGGTGCTTCACAGATCCAATGACTTTAGGCAGGCACTGTTCAGTATACCACTTAGCTGTGACTGTTTTCTTGTGTCCAACACGACGCGTTCCAATATTCCACTCTATTTGAAAAATACAGCTATCATTTTCTTCTTTACAGACCGGAATTTTTTGACTACGGGCGTGTCCTCGTCATCAAAGACCCAAACTTTGTTTTGAGCTTTGGTCGGCACATCGTAATAGTACAGCCAAGTCTCGTCATCTGTCACGATCTTGTTCACATACCATGATTGTCCCTTATTAAATTTTTTTAGCATCTCCCGGCACCAAGTCACATGTCATGTTATCTGCTCTTCGGTCAGTCCATGCGGCACCCAGAGAGAACAAAGTTTCTTCACGTGCAAATGATCATGCAGAATCGAACGAATTGCTGGTGCATTTAGGCCCGAAGTACCCTCTATCTGTTAGTGGGTTACTCACCTGTCCTCGTCAAGCATTTTCCTCACAGTAGTAACGTTTTCCTCTGTAACTGACGTTCGTGGCCTTCCCGGCCTCTCAGCATACTCCATAGTTAAGTTTCCCCTTCGGAATTCTCTATACCACCTGAATATCGTTGTGCGTTGTGGACAAACACTAAGAGTCATTTCTTCGAAGCACTGGTCTATGTTTAAACTACGTAGGAAATTATAACGCAAAACTGCCCTTATCTCATTTCGTGACCACGATGCCATCGCAAGCACTTTCACTCTCACTGCTAATGAATAACTGAGTCCATTGACATGGCGCTGCGGCTACTATGCACGTATAAACATGTCTCAATATGCAGCAACAAGCAGCTTCCCACGATTCATTGCTGTGTCACATATTGCAAAACCTGCGGCCAAAGTCAGGAATCCATCACGATAATGCTCCAGCTCACGGCGCCAAAACCTGCACCGAATATTTGACCACGACAGGATTAAAACTTATCGAGCATCCTCCGTATAGCCCAGATCTTGCTCCTTGCGACTCTGCACTGTTCCCGCATGTGAAAATGGAGCTAAAAGGGAGGCGGTTTTCCAGTGATGAGGACCTTCTGCGGGCTTGGGAAAACGAGTGTGCTTTACTCCCTAGTGAAACTTGGCAGAACTGGTTTAAAGATTGGTTTCGGAGGATGGAGTGGTGTATTGAGTGTAGAGGAAATTACTTTGAAAAAATTCAATAAACAAAGCTGTATTGCAAAACTTTCCTAGTACCCTTGTAAAAGTCGCATATCGAAGGAGTAAGCCAATAAAGGTAGAATATGAATGGTTTATCTAAGAATTACCATGAGGATACGGCACCAATATGACCAATATGAGAGTGATTGCAATTGCAAGCATTGTAGTGATCTATAATAACAATAATAGAATGTAGTTAATTGGAAATTTAATTAGAATAGGGTTTCACTGCTTTGTTCTTCATATACATATAAATTGATTTTATTTAAATTTCTCTATATATTATTAATATAGTTGGTCTATTCATGAATCTGGTTTTATTAAATAGTTAAAATATAAACATAAAGAATTAGAAATATTTGCATAAATTCACAAACTAGAAAAATTTAAAATAAATTTATTTATTCCATGAATTCCATCAAAAATTTAATATTAATTTATTATAGCATAATTTGGCTTTCATTTAGAAACAAATATTTTATTTGCTTGCTTTTAAACTACGTTAATTTGAATTCAATTGATTTGTTATAACATTTCATAAAAATAGACCTGCATATGAACCATCATCACATATACCAAGTTTAGTCGTACCTAATGCCCTGCAGAAGGGTTCTCATCTTAAAAAATACGAAGCTATTGAGTATAATCACGTTTTAAAATAAAATATGTACAGTCACTTAAATATAGGCATAAGTAAGTTTCATACAAGTAAATATAACATTTTATTTAATTATCTCACACAAGTATAATAGTATTCAAATATGTATTATAACAATTTTGGCATCCAAGTATCTTTACGTCTACATTTTATATTTTTTTTATAATTTTGACTTAATTTAACATGGAGAATGGTAAAAGAATTGCTTGCCATTAATCTCACAAAAACATATTTACTATATAATTACAATATATATATATATATATATATATATATATATATATATATATATATATATATATATATATATATATATATATATATATATGTATTATCTGCGTTACTTGTATATCTGCCGACGTTTCGTACCCATTTGTATGGGACATCTTCAGGGCTGTACTACTGCACTGAAACGCTGAAACACTGAAACGTTGGCAGATATACAAGTGACGCGGTTCCAGGCCGGAAGCCCAGAAACATGGACCACAACCGCATAAGTCTACGTACCAGATATATATATGTTCTAGGAAGTTTAAAAGTCGCTCAAGCTATTGAAGTATCATAACTAAAATTTCGGTTCATTCAAATTTCTTGCATTTTGTCTAAATCATGCGAGTAATTAGATTTACTTGGGTTAATTTTTTTTGTGTACGAGAATACGACATTCCGTTATTCAGTAAAGTCTCGTCATAGTATCTTTACTTGTGTACTTCTACGAGACACATTTATCACATGGTAAAAATCGATCTAGAAAAGTGTCATGACTGTTTTTTCTCAAATGCTAAAGGTTTGTTCATTTGTTTTTTTTTTAAAAGTCTATTAGGTACTCACCATAAACTCGAACTAACAAATAATATCATCAATCTTGCACAGGCTGGTTCAAGCGGAATAGTCTATTGACTATCTACTGACGCCGTTTCGCTAAAGATATTTCTTATTTAAGAATAAGTATTTGTTCCAACAGAGTACTTTTACACATGGATATGCTATGAGAAATAAAACTAATTATTATTACCCAAGGTTATGAAAGAGGTCTATCACATGTTGTCTTTAAGATTTTTAACAAATTACCAGTTGAAATTAAAAACTGTTGCATTTTATCTATATATCGAAAAAATATTTGAAATACTATGTGGCATGGAGCCTAATAGTATTGATGATTTTTTTTAATAATTATTTTTCCTGTATAGTCTGTTATTCTGTTCACTTTTTTTGATGTTTACTATTTTTTTTTCTGTAGCATTTAAAATAAAGTTTATTATTATTATATTCCGCATTATTTCTGGGCAAATGCACTAATATTTCATATGCATGGATCTACATTTTGTGTAGCTTTTAAAGAGCTTTTTATATAATTAATTTATTTAAAAGTATGATTCGTTATATTGTATGTTTTTGTATTAAATATTGTGAAATTATTTAGTATATACCCAAAACAAATAATAAATCACAGTTCATGAGACTCCTTAACATTATAATTTGATTTATTTAAGATAATTGACTATAATCGAATGATAAATGTTCGAGTATTGAAAACAAGTTGCCCGTCTCTCTATTTATAATGCTGAAATATGTGGGCAATTACGATTTTCGTATTTCAAAACTAAGTTATTATGCTAGCACCAACATGGTTTATTGCTATAATTAAGATCCAAAACTGAAATTTTATATGAGAAAATTCTGGGAATATATTAAGTAGGATAGATTTAATATTCGTAAACTTTTTCTACAGAACAAAATAGCTTTGAGTAATTACATAAAAATTTACTGAACACATAATAAATTGTCTCCATTTCGTGAATAATATGTACATATGTACATGTAACTCTTATTATTATGTAGCACTTTTGTTATTATAATTTGTAGTCACACTGTCGAGTTTTTATTTGTTTGAAAGTATTAAATCTACAATTAAATGAAAATAATTTTTATAAATTTTATTATTTATTCAAAATATAATCATATCATTTTTTATTAAATGGAATAATTTATTAGATACAAGAAGTTCTATTAAGTCAATTTGATGACAATTCATATTGGCTATAAGAGTATAATCTTATTTAATTGTGTTAAAATACATTAAACATATGAACAACTGAAGCTAATCTAATTCTCCTTCTTTCCTCGAACTTAAATCATAGAGATTTGATTAAAGCTTTGGTATTTCACGTAAAAGCTATTTCTTATTGAGAATAAACAGTAGTATTAAGAAATTAATCTGGATTTTTCTTAGTATAAGCAAAAATATATGTATGTTCACAAAAAATCGATTTCTGTACATGCATATATGTTGATAGAGAACATTCATTTTTGTATATGGTAACAAACGTGAGCTAATCTGAAATGATGCTTTGATATAAAAGAGATTAGGTTGATGTTACCACATGATAATACTAGGCTTCTATATAATCCAAAGTTAGAACATTTACTATATTTGCTTATGGTAACTTTTTATTTTCCTGGACAATAAAGCATTTGTATAATTATGCGCTTTTACGATGTCAAACTGAAAAATTATAATTTTAACCGCTTTATACAACGTGTCTGTAATTTTTGAAAAAATTTCTGCTCTCCGTGCGGGACTCGACCTGCTTTTTCATTCTCTCAGGGATCACGGAGACAGTGAATTCGAGTCCTTCTAACGTGCCACATTAGAAGGATTCGAATTCACTCTCCCTGTGGCTTAATGGTGATGGTAATATTTGATAATAAAATTTTTGAAAATAATTTCCCTATTGCATTGTAGTATACAAGCATAGCGTAATGCTAAAAACACACCATGATGAAAAAAAGATGCAAATTTATAACATTTTGTACTAGTTCAACTTTACATATGTGGATAAGAAAATACCAAGAAAGTTCCAAAATTAAAAGAAAATTAAGCCGATCTTCTTTGTATGCCTTAAAATTAGAGTAGTGTGAATAACGTATCTAAATGAAAATTTCTAGAATGCACAAACTGCCAATTTATGGTGTAATACAATATTTGCCTTATAAAGGCCTAAATATAACTGAAATTCTAACGCTTTGGATGACAATGCTTCCTTGAAAGCCACAGTTTGTTCTTGGGTTGCGCAATTTAAACATGATGTTACTGTTATAAATCCAAACGTTCAATATAATTAATGATTTTCTTTTAAGCGATCGAAGAATTACATACGTTGTACATATATAATTGGGTGCCGCGAATCTTGAATTGTGATAAAAACGTGAAAGAATATGAACGTCAAGCGATAGATCGAAGTTGTTTAACAAGCACCAAGATGATTTATTACGAAAATCTATTACAGTTGATCAAACTTGGCTTCACCACTATAATCCTGAATTCAAACAGCAATATCAACAATGGTAGCCCTCCTCAAAGAAAGCCAAAACATTGCCACCGATAGGTAAGGGAGTGGAAACCTTTTTTAGAAATTCGGACATAATTTTCATTTACGGTATTAATACTGCTCTACCAGTTGAAGAAAGCGATTCTGAAACTCAACATGAAATGGCTCATAAAAGATTTCCTTTGATCATGAAGAAGCGTTTCTTCGCACCGATCAAGTTGTTGGCGACAAATTGAATCAGTTTGGATTTCAGATTACGCGCTCACAGTATTTGTCAAATGTAGTCCCAAATGACTTCCATTTACTTCTAGAACTGAAACTTTTTCTTGCTGGGAGCAAGTTTTGGTCTGATAAAGAATTTATTGCAGCAGAGGAACAGTATTTTGAGGTTACTGGGAAAGATTATAACAAAAATGGTTTCGGCATAGCTGGTCAATCTGTATTGAATATGGAAAGTAATACGTTGTAAAATATTTCAAAAAATAATGGCCTTATTTATATAATTCTGAATATCACTTCCTGCTATACTATCTTTATACGAAAATATGAACAAGAGAAGAGCCATATTCACACTACACATTCTATTGTTTTGCAATTAAACAAATACAGGGTACCAGAGTTGAATATAAAAATTGATTAAATTCGATGTAGGTCGCTAATAAATGCCAAGCAAGGTTTAATAAAGTCATACTTAAGCATAATTAAATACTAACCATAGTTGTATGTGACTTTTTCTAAAGGTAATGTCTCACTGTGAGTCATTGAATAAATGGTAATCAAGAGTACGTTCTCAGTCAGACGTTACACTCGTTCAGGAGAATTGTCGGGTAAACTTTATTCAAAAAACATATACAAGAAGATTGAAGCTGTTGGTGACTTTTCATTTTACTTAGAAATTGCTGGGCGACTGAATGGTGTGGATGTTTATGTAAATGATAAACAAGTTTCTTCAGCTGCGAACGTTATACCAGTAAATAAACTAGCATCTCATTTACTGGTTGAATGTGGTGTATCAGACTGATTGCTGTTTATTCGAGGATGATTTGATAGAAAACGAAACGAATCAAATAAATTAGGGCATTATATTTTTTATTATTTTTCAATATAATTCTTCAGGTTCAACGCACGTGGATCAACAATGTTGATGTCATTTTGTGATAATATTTCCGAAGTTCCTTAAAATACTGATTTGTGCTGCAAAAAGTTTACCACCTAACTGGAATTTCTTTCCAGCAAGAAATAATTCGAGTTACAATATGAAACCTCAATCCAAATTTTCGTGAAGAACTTGACTAATGTTAAAAAACGTATTGTTTGTGATGAAAGAAAACTTTTTATGTTCCACTTCAGGTTATTTTTCTGAAGTCGGTTTCTTAAATTTGTTTAGTAGAATGGCATAATACGATTAACAGTGTGACTCTTTGAAAGATCGTTTATGAAATTTCGAAGTTCAAGAAATCGTAACTATTACCATGCTATGAAAATATCTTGTCTATCTTTGGAGAGAACTACTATAACGTGTTCATTACTTAGATCTCCCAAACATTGCTATAAGAGAGATTTCATCAATCGTACCAATCTCTTTGCAAAAAATGAACTCGCTTCTCGCTAATCAGTTTAAGTATTACTTGACGTTTACGTTTTCTCAATCTTTAATCATAATTCAAGACGTGCACAATCCACCTTGCTAACAGTTTGGGCATACTCAACTCTTTGTATAAAATGTGATGTACGTATTTTAGTCAATATGCTTACAATGCTCATTTAGGTTTTTAAAGCTGTGGTAGTGATCTCACATCATCATTGTTGCTCATATTATCACCTTTAAATTGGACAATTCAACTACAAATTGTGGTTTTCGAATAAACATTATCATCCAAATTTGTTACGGGTCAGCCAAATTTTCAGACATGTGTTAGGTTGCTTTGTGAATTGCGTTTATACATTTTAAGATTTTTATTTTACTCACGCGGCTACGATATTCAAATCAAATGTCAGTTATTAACAAAATTTCACCTATCATCAAAAAAAAATAACATAATTAGAACATAATGCTAATTTTGTCCTAGGACGATGTTAGTAGTTGAGTTTCACTTCCTGCCAAATCATCTTTGTTTATACAATACTGTGTATTGGTCTTGCAAGATAGAACTTTTTGCCATGCATGTGGTCTGTAAGATTGACCAATGATTTTCATATGATGAAGTTAATGATGTTTATGTAAATCACATAATGTCTCTCGAAATACTTTCCGTGGCTTTCCTATTCACTTGACAGCACACCATTTACAAGCCCACATGTGGGATATACTCATTAAAGAAGTCTACATTCCTCCAAGTACTAATTTTCTATGTAATTGAAACCAGCTTTTACAAACATGCTGGAGTTTCTATGCAACCATCATAAATATTGTTTATAATTCGGTGGAATATACGAGTCTGAGAAAGTAAATTAAATCTTCATTTTTAGTATTATATTATTTGGTACATATACTATAATTATATTACTATATATAAACTATGCACAATTATTTGTGTGCTGACGATAATCGTACTATCACTATACCTATTAATGGTTAATTTATGAATATAAAATGATCTTTTATAATATTTATTTGATAACGGAAAGCTATGCACTAGCAACTACATACACTCCGCGCAACATGAATAGGACCACCCGACTTGTTGCAAGCTTTCGGTGGTTTGAAAAACAATTCATTTACTAGAAATACAATGCAAGTTTGTAATGGTATGATATGGCAAATAATACGCATTATTGCGCAATAGTGCCTAACGTTATGCATTGGGTGACGTAAGTACCACATACATATAAAATGCACCGCGCCGGTTGGATACGACCAGTATTTCATAGTAAGCTACCGGATGAGTGTCGAGTTACAACGTGTATCCGGATAAACAAACATCTGTAATTAAGGGTATTGTGCAACGATGGGACGACAGAAGTGCTTAAGTATGGAAGAAATTGGAAAAATTAAAGCGTTCCATCAAGAAGGGTATTCCTCAAGGGCTACTGCAAAGAAAATAAGTCGATCACACCAGGTTGTGAACAATTTTATTAGGGATCCCGAGAATTATGGAAAACGTTTTAAAGGGCGAACAACATCCGTTACAACTAAGAGAGAACGTCGAGCCATATTACGCGAAGCATCGAATTCGGCATTAACGGCAAGACAAATCGCGAATAACGTTGGAACGAATGCATCGGTAAGAACTGTACATAAGTTACTGAAGACCTGTCCGCATTTAAAACGTTTGAAAATTAAACGACGGCCTCCTTTAAGGGAATTTCAGCGCACTGCACGTCTTCAGTTTGCTCAAGCAAAAATGGGGTGGACAAGAGAATGGCAAACTGTTATTTTCAGTGACGAGAAGAAGTTTAATTTAGATGGCCCGGATGGGTTTTCTTATTATTTCCACGATTTACGTAAAGGTGAAGTGATTCAGTCACGAAGGCGAGTCGATGTTGGTTCAGTCATGGTATGGGGAGCTGTTTCCTATAACGGACCTGTTGATTTAGTAATAGTGAAGGGCAGACAGAATTCGGAAAAGTACGTCCAGCTGCTGCAACAGGTGAAAGACAAATTTTCCAACGTTACGGCAGGTGGGCCATTTATTTTCCAACAGGATAATGCCAGTATTCACACCGCGCGCATTGTTCGACGCTGGTTTCAAGAACAAGGCATGGAGGTTCTCGATTGGCCATCGCTCTCCCCCGACCTGAACATCATAGAAAATGTTTGGGGATGGTTGTCGCGTAAATTGTACTCCAATGCTACCCAATTCAGTTGCGCTGACGAACTAGAGCAGGCGCTGAAACGAAGTTGGGCGGAACTTCCCGTTGACTACTTGAGAACCCTGTATAATTCCATGCCATCCCGACTATTTGAGGTTATAAGAAATAATGGCAAAAGTACTCATTATTGAACAATAAAGTATTTTGTTATTGCAAACGAATCTTTTATTTTGTAGATTGGTCGTATTCAAGTGGCGTTTAATTACTCTACTTATTGTCATTAGTAACGCACACTTGCACTGACTTTTACAAAAATTATATTTGGTACCTACATACATCTTTTTATCAACCCTCTTATTTTCGAAAATAACAATTCCAGCGCGCTACCATGTTTATACCAACTACAAATGTCATATATGCAGTTGGTCCTATTCATGTTGCGCGGAGTGTATATGTATCAATTGTATATACACTCCGCGCAACATGAATAGGACCAACTGCATATATGACATTTGTAGTTGGTATAAACATGGTAGCGCGCTGGAATTGTTATTTTCGAAAATAAAAGGGTTGATAAAAAGATGTATGTAGGTACCAAATATAATTTTTGTAAAAGTCAGTGCAAATGTACGTTACTAATGACAATAAGTAGAGTAATTAAACGCCACTTGAATACGACCAATCTACAAAATAAAAGATTCGTTTGCAATAACAAAATACTTTATTGTTCAATAATGAGTACTTTTGCCATTATTTCTTATAACCAACTTCGTTTCAGCGCCTGCTCTAGTTCGTCAGCGCAACTGAATTGGGTAGCATTGGAGTACAATTTAGGCGACAACCATCCCCAAACATTTTCTATGATGTTCAGATCGGGGGAGAGCGATGGCCAATCGAGAACCTCCATGCCTTGTTCTTGAAACCAGCGTCGAACAATGCGCGCGGTGTGAATACTGGCATTATCCTGTTGGAAAATAAATGGCCCACCTGCCATAACGTTGGAAAATTTGTCTTTCACCTGTTGCAGCAGCTGGACGTACTTTTCCGAATTCTGTCTGCCCTTCACTATTACTAAATCAACAGGTCCGTTATAGGAAACAGCTCCCCATACCATGACTGAATCAACATCGGCTCGCCTTCGTGACTGAATCACTTCATCTTTACGTAAATCGTGGAAATAATAAGAAAACCCATCCGGGCCATCTAAATTAAACTTCTTCTCGTCACTGAAAATAACAGTTTGCCATTCTCTTGTCCACCCCATTTTTGCTTGAGCAAACTGAAGACGTGCAGTGCGCTGAAATTCCCTTAAAGGAGGCCGTCGTTTAATTTTCAAACGTTTTAAATGCGGACAGGTCTTCAGTAACTTCTGTACAGTTCTTACCGATGCATTCGTTCCAACGTTATTCGCGATTTGTCTTGCCGTTAATGCCGAATTCGATGCTTCGCGTAATATGGCTCGACGTTCTCTCTTAGTTGTAACGGATGTTGTTCGCCCTTTAAAACGTTTTCCATAATTCTCGGGATCCATAATAAAATTGTTCACAACCTGGTGTGATCGACTTATTTTCTTTGCAGTAGCCCTTGAGGAATACCCTTCTTGATGGAACGCTTTAATTTTTCCAATTTCTTCCATACTTAACCACTTCTGTCGTCCCATCGTTGCACAATACCCTTAATTACAGATGTTTGTTTATCCGGATACACGTTGTAACTCGACACTCATCCGGTAGCTTACTATGAAATACTGGTCGTATCCAACCGGCGCGGTGCATTTTATATGTATGTGGTACTTACGTCACCCAATGCATAACGTTAGGCACTATTGCGCAATAATGCGTATTATTTGCCATATCATACCATTACAAACTTGCATTGTATTTTTAGTAAATGAATTGTTTTTCAAACCACCGAAAGCTTGCAACAAGTCGGGTGGTCCTATTCATGTTGCGCGGAGTGTATATGTTGCAAAAATGAGAAGAAGTTTGCAAAAGTTTGAAATTTCACCAATATGTTCATATTAGATAAATAGTATCAATATTTGTAATGACTTCAGTGATATTATTACTGGTAGATTTAGTCGCTGATATATACACATATTTAAAATTTATAATCACTGTAATATTGGATTTAATCCACCAATGTACAAATCATACATATTTTTGGGCTTTAATTTGGATACAGCAGATTTATCACTAGAATTTTAAATTCAGTTTTAAAAGACAACTTGCTTGTTTTCGAAGATTAAGCTATTGTAATATAGGTGGCCTAATTAATTGAATTTTATTAGCTGCATATTGCATATCGAAACAGTTATTACTCAGTTTTTTAATATTGTAATTTGTTTTGTTTATAAAAAGTTACAAAGTTAATATTGATTTATTGTCAATATAGGCAAATACATTCATTTATTATTAAGATAAGAATTAACTTAGTATTTTTTATGTATAAATTACAATTAGAGCGTTAATATGCAAGATAAATAATTAAATACACTTTTAGACCTTGTTAATTAGAACTTTGCAAAAATGTAAATACACAAGCAACTTCAACATAAAGTAAATATAGTTAATATTATTAAAGTTCAGTAATTGCCAACTCACTTATCAAATCAGGAAACTAGGACAAAATTGAATTTTACCAAAAATACCTAGAATTGTTACTTAAAATATTTAGCACAATTAGAATAGCAATTATTTAATTTAATTAAATGCTTTCAATTAAGAGAAAATTCAGAAATATTCACCAAAAATTTAGTACATTTTCTCTAATCAAAACTATACGTTTCCCTTAACTAAGCAGTTTTTTTCTTTTCAGGACCAGATATCCCCGGATTCCTGTTGCAACCTTTCAGAAAACCAAAGAGGATTCGAACGGCGTTTAGTCCATCTCAATTGTTGAAATTAGAACACGCCTTCGAAAAGAATCATTACGTAGTCGGCGCCGAAAGGAAACAGTTGGCGCAATCACTATCATTAACAGAAACACAGGTAATGACTTGTAGGTTTCTCACAAATTGAGTCAAATTTGCATTGTATATAAGTACTAGTTTTGCTTCTTTTAGACATTAACGAACAGCATATATAAAAAGAAAAATAACTTATTAAAATTTTAATTTGGTCTAGTAGGCAGTGTTTTCATATTATTGCTTGCATAGAATTCCCCATTTATTATTAGTAAATTGTTAAATTTGAACGTGCTCACAGCACATGAAAAGAAATAACTACTACTAATATAATAGTCGTTTAAATGCAATTTAAAGGTATTAGTTACGCGTACTTCGCTAACCTTTAAATTGTTATGTCTTTCATTTAGTACGTTGCAATACGTACATTATATTCACCCTTACTTTATCATTTAAAAAACATTAGCGACGTATTATAAAATTTTTTCAAATATGACGTTAATTCTCTATAGGTCATCGACTGTGTGGTAATATTAATCACCAATAGTATATCTTCATTTTTGAGGAAAATTTTTTGGGGTCACTGAAATTTTTCATATGCTATGTTGAGAATTTCGACTATGACGTATTTATTATCTATTTCTATTAATAATTTTTTACCTTTTGCATTTTTAAAGAAATCATTTAAAATTTCAGAGTTTAATATATTCCTTAACGTCGTTGTGTTATTAAAGATAATTTTTGCTTTGCCGAACCTGGCTTTCTTTTGTGGAAATTGAACTAAAAGGTTGGTGCAATATTTTCTCATAATTATCATATGTAAGCAGTATCATTGATTGATATTTACAGTAAATTATAATTTTTTTATTATTGCGGTTTGGTATAAAATTTGTAGATTTTGTGTATTTTTAACATAACTGAAATTTCTTGTTGGATTACCGGAGTGTTTTTGCCTATACATTGCGGTACAAATATTTAGATTACAAAAAAAATATTAAAGTTCAATTTTTATCATTTTTCAACAGACATGCGATCGTTAAAAGTTACTACATCGTGGAACGTGTACAGATGAACAAATAGGGCACTGTAGCAAATCGCAGACAACATATCTCTCTCTCTCTCATTACTGTCATTTATATTTTATTTCGAAACATTTTGAACTAATCCCCGTATTAAGAAAATTTATGTGTTTTATGTAAAACGATTTTAGGTTTCATCAATTCAGTTGTACATATAGATATAAGAGAAATAAGAATATACATAGTTTTAGAACAAATATTAATATTTCTATTATTGAGAATAATTGGGCCTAGGAAATAGTCCATCATATATTTCTGTAATAATATTTTCAAAACAGGTTTACTGAATGAAAACATTTAAAAAGAAGTTGTTTATAAGGTTAATGTTGAAGTTTTGAAAGTAGACAATAATAACCATAAAAAGTGTTCGCAATCAAGAAAATAGACGGCAGCAATTACATTTACCGTTAGTAATTATATCTTGCGATTAGATTTTTTTAGATAGTCCTTCACAAAGTCATGTCGATACCGTGCTATATTCCACTTAGCAGTGAAGAAGGAATTCATAATAGAGAGCAAATACTTATATAAACTAAACTGCCAGTATAATAAAAATACGAAATGTATGAAACGTGATGTTCATTATTAAACTTGAAATTATTAAACTATAGGAAATAATATAGTTAACGTTAAATGTATGTATGTTTTTATTGCTACACATATTTTGCATGCATAGATAGTTTAAATATCAGAACTAAAATACCAGTATTACCGACATGACTAGTAGATTCAGTGTGTATGTGCGACAGATTAATGAGGAAGTTGGCAGATATTCGATTATCCAGTTAAACTAATTTAATATCAGTAATATGTGTCTTAATATATTTCATATAAAATAATTATTATATGCACTATCATTTGCTACTATTGCTATAATATAATATTAAAAGAATAAATTTTCAGATTGTTCTATTTTCTTTTCTCTTTTTATATATAGCTTTAAGAAAAGAGTTTTCCAATAAGGACTTGACAACTTTTTTCAAAATAAAATGCAGACCATTTGAGATATTTCAAAAGTTTACTATCGGGTTGAAGTACAATCAAAACATTTATGAATGGAACTCGACTTCGTTCATATGGCCACTGCGGGCACGTTTGCAGCGGTCGATTCGTTGAACCCAATTTTCGATGACTCGGTCACACAATTCGGCCGAAGCGGCTGCTATTTCGCGTTCAATGTTGACTCTGAGCTCTTCCAACGTTGTCGGCTTGTTGGTATAGACCAATGACTTGACGTAGCCCCAAAGAAAAAAGTCTAGAGGCGTTAAATCGCACGAACGAGGCGGCTAATCGACTGGTCCATTTCTTGAGATGACACGCTCATATGTGTGCTGCGTGGCTTGTGGCACCGTCCTGCTGAAACCACATGTTGTCCAAGTCCATATCTTCCAATTCGGGCCAAAAATAATCGGTAATCATGGCGCGATAACGATTACCATTCACAGTAACGTGACGATCATTATCGTCGACGAAAAAATATGGCCCTATGACGCCGCCGGCATGCAAACCGCACCAAACAGTTATTTTTTGTGGATGAAGTGGTGTTTCATGAAGCACATGTGGATTTTCACCCGACCAATAACGCATATTTTGCTTATTGACGAACCCATTGAGCCAAAAATGAGCTTCGTCATTGAAAATGATTTTGCGAGCCCAATCGGAGAACGTACGTCGCTTCAGATGGTCCATCGGCTTCAATTCTTGAGTCAGCTTGATCTTGTATGGGTGTAAACCAAGATCCTTACGCAAAATTCGCCATAAAGTGGTCTGGGCGATGCCCAACTCTTGAGAACGCCGTGGAATTGACTGATTTGGATCATTTGCTACGGACGTTTCAACGGCAGCGATATTTTCGACACTTCGACCAACCCGTTGTCTCACTGGCACGGTAACATCACACAACGAATATGTAGACTCAAATTTTTGCACTAAACTTGTTACTGCCTGTCTACTAGGGCGAGAATTACGACCGAAAATCGGAGTTACCGACTCCGAATTTCTGTAGTAAATTTTTATAATTTGCAGACGTTGTTCGTTCGTGTACTTTACCATGATGAAAATGTTAAGTTTACTGAATAAATTGACAGTGACAGTTCGATGATTAGTGAAAGGATGCGTTCACAAATTGAATTAAAAGTTGTCAAGTCCCTATTGGAAAACCCTTTACAACAAATTTATTTCTAATAAATTGTATTTCTTGTAAATATGAATATGCAGTTTTCGATAGTCTCGCTGCTGTCATCTTGAGGTAGTACGTTGCTCTTTCTTATTGTGTAACGTCCGTTCGCCGAGAAAATTGATGATAACGGTTTTCTGGAATCGAAAGGGATTTTGTTGGTCGAGTACATGAGGAAGCGCACTACGATTACCGATGGTATTTATAAAAAGGCCACTAAATTAACTGAAATTTGAGTCAAAATACCTCGATAAGTTATCAAGGAATGTGGTTTCCAGAACTGTTTTTTTAATGTTGATCTTAAAACTTGCTATTAATAATTATTTTGAGGAGCCAAAAGAAATTTTTTGAAGCCATCTCATTATTGCAGAAACGTTGGCACAAGTGTATAAATATTAATTTTTTTATTGCTGCCTGTCTCTTCTCTCATGTGTAAGTACATTATATAAAAATTAATACGCCTAGAGTTGTATTTATTTAGACCAAATTCGGGATAATCTTGTCTGCAATCTTATGAGTACGTGTAATAAAAGCATGAAAAATATTAAATTTGTTCGGTTTTACTGAAAAGATGTGTCTAACAGAAGTTTTAATAATCCGTTCAAATAAATATTGGAAAGAGTGACGAGTTGTGCGGGAATCTTTTAATTGATTACGGCGTCCAATTCTGTGACACATGTAGCGCAACGCATGTGAATTGTTTACATTTCATTAAAATCAACGTAGAAAATTCTGTTTCACACGTTTTCAATTACGCATTGCAAACATTCATCTATGTGTATAAATAATAATTTTGAGTTGTGTCGCCGCATGCTCTTTAATTTACAAATTGCGGCATTATGTTCAAGAACAAACAGTCTATTATGTATGCATGATGATTCTATCGTATGTGTAATTACAAACTTTATCAAAATGCATAAAAAAACTTCTTAACATTAACAAAGCTAATTTGAATTAAAAATATTGAATTGAATAAATTACGTTTGTTTTCTTAAATACTGGTATTAGGAAATCGGTATATACTGTAAGCATTTATAAAGTATATAGTATTATGCTGAAGTTTTGTGTTCTACAAAATAAACATTAAGTATAGGTTGTAAAACTGTGTAGAAGAAATTTCCGTGACGATATTAAAACTAATAGTAACTATCCCTATCTGAATATACAATGTACATAAAATTTAATATTAGATACCAGAGAGATGCTTGCCCATAGAAGTTATTTGAAACTAACATAATACAGAAATTTTTCTTATAGATGATGTAAAAAGCGCTTAAAATTAGATTTTTTCACTTTCGCTTCGTAAGAGCACTTAATGTGCATGTTAGAAGACCCAAATATTATCGTTCTCCGCAGTCTGAGAATAAAATCGCGAGTTCGCGTTAGGAATTTAAAAAAAAATTTGCATTATGCATACGATATAAAAAGGGGTTAAAATTAGTTCTTGACGTTAAGAACCTTTAATTCAAATTTGATGATTAACTTCATTCTGGCCAATCTTCGTAAATTAACGTCGAATGATGTTTTCCGACAATTGGTAAAAAATCGGTATTCAACATCAGTGGCGCATAATTTTCAATATAATGCATTCGATAATGAAGAACTTTTATAATCCTAATCTGTTTACTAATCATGCGACAAAAATTTAGGGGTTCCATATTCCCTGAGCTGTTTTAAGATTTTTTGTCCTCGGATGATTTTCGGAATGACGCTTTGTTTTGAAGATACTGTACGATAAAAATTTGGTTATTTTTAAAATTATTAAAGCAGTTTGAGTAAAACTATGGTGTATTGCACTGGGGCGACCGAATACAAGAAAAAAACCGATAATATTTGCAGTCACAGGAGATTAGATCATTTTGATTTCATACGTCGTTGATTACGTTTCCATTCTGGCTTGTCATTTTTTCTTTTCGAAAGTTATCAAGATTGATTGCGTTTCGTATTTCCGTTTGATAATGAAGCTTTTGTTATTGAAGCTCTTTAGTATGAATCGATGTACGAATGCGGCTGTGATTGTTATGCATTTCATATACTTGTCAATGGGAATTCGTTAGAGAGTAGATGATTGTACAGTGAACGATTTCCATGTTCCTGGTGGGAAAAAAATACCAAAATATATCAGTGTCTTCATGAAATAGGCGCATTTGCACATGATGGAGTACCAGGAAGGCCAAACAAAATAACAATAGTAGAACTGGAACAAACAGTGCTGAACATGAGAAAGATGTAGCTACTCAAACTAGAAAAACAACAAATACTTTGAAAGTAAGTAATAGGACTGTTTGGAAACTTTTTTGTAAAAGCCGTGCTTGTATCGATATCACCATTTAGCGCATTCAGGCACTAAATCCTACTGATTTTCCTCCACGTATTGCATTTCGTCACTGGCTTCTGTATAAATTGGTTCCAGTCCTTCAACTACTGGCACTTATTCTTTCCACTGATGAAGCACATTTTCCAAGAAATGCAGTTAGCAACCTCCATAATAACCATGTGTGGATTCATGAAAACCTATATGCGGTACAAGATGATCATTTTCAGTATCAATCCTCTTTAAATATTTGTATCGAGATTGTGGGTGACTGGATAATTGAATCGGCATTTCTAATAGAAATTTGTATCAAATTTCTTTAAAGAATCACTGATTTCTAGAGAATTCACCACTAGTCCAGTGGAAAATTAAGATTTGAGAAATCGAATAGTTGATAAGTGTAATGCAATAAGAAGCAACGAAGAGAAAATTGATGTATGTATGTATCCTTGTTGGTGGTAGTCATTTTCAGCAGTTTTTGTATATTAAGAATTTTTACATGCAATAGATAATCATCTGAGGACAAGAAAATCTTAAATTATCCCGGAATAATCCCTTAAATTTTTGCCGCAGTTTTGGCATAATTTTATCACTAATTTGAAATTTATAGTATTAGTTTTGGAAAAGGTACCATATCCACCATATAGAAATAAATAAATAAAAAATACAGAATTTTTTGTGTCCAATACAACACAGTTAAGCGAGAACTAATGTCAAATCGCCAAAATTATTTGAAGAGTGTTTTAATTATTTGCTTGAAGGATAGAAAACTATTGTACAAAATTTGTTTAATAAATACGTATTACCTACTTTACACTCATGTTACTTAAAAAATTCAATATTTAATATGCCAGTGTAGAACTTCCATTGTTATTCATATAAAGGATAATAACATGTTATAGAGATTAGGAGTTTTGGTAGATTATTCTAATATATTTGGAAGACAATATCGCTTTTGATTAAATTTTGCACATCACAATTTAACATTTGAATTATTATCTTCATAATTTCACGAATGCTGTCCTTTAGCTTCCATAAAATATGCTTTATTCGATTTTGTTAAAAAGGTCTTCATATCACATGGTCTATATAGATAGCAAATAAGTATGTATTGCTTGGAATATCAATTTTCCGGTCGCGTGCATCATATATCATCAGGTTTCGTATCAGATCTTTTTCTAGTACCTTCAAACTTTATTTATTATTATAAATATAATAATGGCCCACTGATCAATACATGTAATTGTATTTAAAAATAAATAAGAGTGACCGAACTAAATGTGATTTTCAACATTGAATATGGACAGATGATGCATCTAAACAAAGAGGCCGGGAACTGCAGAAATATTGTTGAATGAATATAAAACTTGATTATAAGCGATTGGAAAAAAACAAAAAAATAAATGCAATCAAATTGAATTAGACTATTTTCGACTATATTGCACACGATTTAATAAAAAAAAACATTCAAAGAAAAAATACAACAAAGAGAAGTTTGTTATTTCAGTAATACGTAAAGAATAAGAAACGTAGGATCACAATGCAAGTAATGAAATAGATACTAAGTATTAGGGACTGAAGAGATTGTGCTACAAAATACTATACCTGCAAAATTAAATGATGTTGGACGTTATCGGTTCTATAGATTGTACATTTTCCAGTGCTTAATCGCCATTTTTATTGGCCGTTTCACCTTTTAGCTATTAGTTATTATATATATATATATATAGTCATATATAAATATATGTTATAAATAGCAACCTTTCATTACATGAAACATACCATAAATTAGTCGAGAACTAGTTTAATAATTAACGGTTACTTAATCGTCCAAGATTATCTTACGTAGATTGTTTTAAAAATTTTGCGGATGATTTCTTTTTTATTGTTTTTCAAAATATTTGCCTTCATGATCTATGCCGCTTCTACATTCGGTAGAACCAGTTCTCAAAACATTGGGCCCATTGTTCTTCAGTCATCTCAGATATAAAGTTTTCGTAGGCTTCCATAGTCGCTTCCGGGCTATTAAATTTCAATTCATGCATTTTGTGTTTCATGTATGGAAATAAAAAGAAATCACAAGGTGCCAGGTCTAACTATAAGGCGGATGAGTAATCAATTCCGTTCGTGAAGCGACTAAAAGCTCTGATGTTTACGATGCGTTATGTAATGGTGCATTGTCTTAATGCAGAATGATTCGTTCTTTTGGTCGTTTCTCGCATACTTTTGATATACAGTTGGCAAACAAATGGTTGTATACCATTCAGCATTGACTATGCGACGATCCTCTAGCAGAATAGTAGCAAGATGATCGATGTCTCCGACAAAAGAAGTTCCATTTTCTTGCCAGAGCTTCGTCCACATCTGGCTTTCGTGAATTTTTGCTTGTCTTTGAAAACCGATTGAGCTGATCGTGGCTTGTTTTCTGGCTAGTAACAATAAATCTAACTTTCATCGTCTGTAACGATGTTGTACATTGACTTTCCACGGTTGAATTTTTTAAGATTGTTGCACTAATCCATACACGCTTTTTTAAGCTGCCGTTAAATTATGTGGTATCCATCAAACGTAAAGCTTTCTGACGGCAAGGTGATCATGCAGGATGATTTTGATTTGGGTCCTGCTTATGCCCAATGATACCCAAATATTTCTGTATGTCCAATGGTCTGTCTTTATCATGTTGTACAAGGCGTCGATGTTTTCTGGAGTGATTGCGGAGACAGGCCGTTTCTCAGAATACTCGTCTTTGAGCGAAACACGTCCACGCTGGAACTTGTATCACTGTTCAACAGTCGTCAAGGATGGTGCTTGATTGACAAACAATCGCTTGATTTTTGGAAAACACTCTTACCGAGTGAGACTGTCTTTAAAATCGTAGAAAATCGTCGCTCGAAGTTTTCGCGCGTTAATTCCATTTTTCCCAAAACTCATTTTATTTAAAAAATTGCTAAAAGAGGCAACAGCATATGCTAGCAATCCGTAAATGCTATTTGGATTAAAAACCACAAAAACATTTCCGACAACGCTATCTTACAGGAAGTAGCTGAATCGCAAAACTTTTAAAGCAATTCACGTATAATAGAAATTATAGATATAATTATTATGATTTAATGCCGTACTACTTTGCATAAACTGTTTCTTATAACTAATTTCATATACATAAATAATTTCTATTAAATAAGAGTGTGCTGAACTTTGCTATTGAACGCGAGTAGTGCTTTGGGGTAACGGATGTTTCATAATTTATTAAAATTTTCATTAAACCAGTTCCAAAGAATTTTTTCTTTTAATTGTCATTTAATTATTCTTTCTTTCTCGCCCATGAACTGAAAATTATAATGTAAATTTTATGATATTTAATTAATAACGAGGGAAATTCATAATTGAATCCAAATAATACCGCTCAGTGCATTTCGACTACCCCATTTATTCTTATGTATTAACATGTTGGAGATATTATTGGGTGTAGAACAAAAATACATATATGTATTTGGTGTAAATTTATTTCAGAAATACATATAAATAGGTAAAAATATTCCGTGTGTGAATTTATCATGATTAAAATTAAGTAGACTAAATCTGTTATTACTCCACACCTACAGATATTATTATTACTAAGTTATACTCGTTCTCTGAAAATCATATTTTAATAAGTAAAAATTAAATGCCTCAAAGAAATCAGCAAAGTACACTGTGAATTATAATTTTTCGAGGTTGTAAATTCAGTTTGTTTTTGTAACCTAAAAGTCCTGATTTTTTGTGCTCATTTTTTTATGTACATAGAGATTCATTTGTATTTAAAATATCATCGTAACCGGCTTTTGCATTAAATCGTTCTAGGTATTACTAAGTATGATATTTATTCTAAATGTGCAAACTTACAATACTATTTTGTCTTGCGGTTTTTCTTTTCTAGTATTTAACTAACCGGATTTGTTTAAAAAACAATAGGTCAAGAGAAACTGATCGGCAGGTGATCAGTTCTTGATATGTTTGCTAAATTTAAATCAAATTTTTCTGTATAAATAAATTTTCTCCAGGATTTACGTACGGGCTATTACACATAGTTTTCAATTCGAAATTCTTATAATGAGGAGAAACATTATTTTGTGTGAGCCTACGAATAGTGCTTCTGTTATATGTATAAATGGATTCTCATGCTTTTGTGGTCAGAAGATAGATGAATGATTTTTCTGATGCCGTGTCGTAAGTGGATCTCGTGAAAGACTTTTGACTTTCTAATAATATCAATATTTAAAAAAGACAGCACATTTAATATTAATTAAGAATATCTTCGAAAATGTACTTTATTAAATGTAAACACGTGGTGATATGACAAGGAATTGTAAATAATATAACAAGAATAATAAATGTTGATGTTGAGATGAGGTAATATAATCGCAATGTTTTTGTTATATAAATTTAGCTCAGATAAACTAAATATGTACTCTTAACCAGCTTTGAACAGTTACAAAACGAAATCATTACTAGCAGCATTTTATTGTTTATTATAGTTTACCTTGCAAAAATACACAAAACTAAATTTCTAATAATAATTATATAATGGAAACATATATGTAGCTATTAATTTCAATTAAGGTAGTTTCACTGTCGAGGCGGTAGTACAAATGAATAAACCAACAGAGCTATTAATTTTACGCTTCGCGAATAGGTTAGCTTTACTTGTAATAAAGCAATGGGAAAATGAAATGCTAGTACTAGGGGACATATAAATGAAATTTGATTGGCTTCTACGAATAAAAGAAACTTATACGAGGGGAGAAGCCATTTTGATTTATTCATATGCATATAACTGCAATCGCTCATATGCTTAGTCAAGTAAGTTTCTCTCCAACAATAGGTAACCTTTTTGGTGCTTTTGTCTATGTAGCAACGTAAAGCGAGACTACAATGTCTAAATGTACAGTAAATTTTAACCAGTGATATCTTTGTCGCATGATGACTGCTTACTTAATAACAGTAACTTATTGCGGTTATATAACAGCAATACACTATTACTTCTAGTGAAGTAATTGATTATTATCGCTCAGTTAAGGATAACCTTTTTCTCTACAGCTTTCACGTATTTTTTATAAAATTGAATTCCAAATTTGATTTTTTTTTCGTTTGAATTTCTTGAAAATTTAAAGAAATTCCAATATTTTACGAAAAAGTTATATT
This sequence comes from Dermolepida albohirtum, assembly GCA_031893035.1. Lineage (NCBI taxonomy): Eukaryota > Metazoa > Arthropoda > Insecta > Coleoptera > Scarabaeidae > Dermolepida > Dermolepida albohirtum. Next base: position 17,991 of record JAVIWB010001297.1, on the reverse strand, counting down.
CATAAAACTCTAATGAAATAAATTAGCTGAAGTTACAATTGCGTAAATGTAAAAGTATATTAGTTTTTAAAGAACATTCTCAATGTTTCAATTATACACTTGCTATAATGTACATATATGAATTTATTAGATCATCTAGGTTTAAATAAATGTATAATGGAAGTATAATTTAATAATATTTTCGCCTTGATGAAGATTAAAAATTCAATCGAAAAATTTTGGTGAACATAATAAATTAAATTAATCAAAATGCGTTTTCTATCTGTTGCCTATGTCCTTTATTTTGGAGTCATAATTGATGTTATTCGTAAATTATTCATTACTCCGTTACTAACTTTCAACATATATATATATATATATATATATATATATATATATATAAACATTTTCATACATGACCGAGTAGTACCTGATTATATATTTTCAAAATATAACTACTTGAAATAAAATACATTTGTGTAATCAAAATTTATGAAACTGTTACTTCAAAATATGTACGGGCTAAGTTTGATAGTTAGATTTGAAAGAGAAAATAACAATTAAAATATCTATCAATGTCATAATCTTATTATCGTTACTCTAGGATACAAATGTTTGTTCAAACACAATATAAAGATTCCCGAAAATTTTTCAAATATTAGCGGTAACTCAATGGAAATAGAAGCGAAGTTTATTGCATTACGATCTTTTCAAATGGCCCTTATGTTTTATTAGCGTATATTTTCTAATGTTTCCTACTAGACACCTTAGAAGCCACAAATAAAATTATCACAATATTTACTTCAATAAAATTTTAAAAAATATCATAGAGTGTCAAAATTTCATTTAAATTGTACGTACATTTTGAAAAAGGCGAGTATTATTTACAAATGCGAACTAATTTGAAGGAGAATTTTATAAATAAAATAAACTACTACAATTTCATGTTTTTGTAATTTATACAAAAATACTTCCACCTTTTGTGTTTTACCCTTATCGGTAAGCATTTCCTCGCTGTTGAAATTTTTAAATAATTAGTAATTTTTGGATTAATTTTTTATTATTAAGCTACTGATGATTAGCTTTAATTTTAATAACTTTTAAACAATATATCTAACTTTGAAACATAACTGTATGTTAAGAAGTACATTTTGAAAACATAACCTCATAAATCTTCTGATATGTATCGCTCGTTATTTATCATCAATTATTGCATCGGAATGACGTGAAAAAGTTTTGTAAAGAGAATCCGTGTCTCGATGCGGTCGCCACACCACTACAAAAATTGCAAATTCACAAGCCATTAACTTTTTGACAAATTATATTTATTCCCCTATACAAAGTCCACACACTTTATTTTGCCTACACAAAAATTAATGATATAGCCTGCCATTGTCGACAATGGAGTTTTTATTTGCCCATATTTTTTGCATTTTATCGGCGTATCCGGTTCAGTTTTGGAGACGAATCGTTTATTTCCGGCATGAATGTAGTCATTCGTTTCTAGTTTAGGCACCATTTGAAACAAATATCCGAGTAAATCGATTTCATTCTATTTTTTCCGTAAATAATGTTCCCGTCGAGAAAGCAGTCTACATATGCCTCTTGAATTCAATAATATTTATTAACATTTGAATATTCATATATGTTTATTCAAGAGTTGTCTAAATATAAATATAATTTACACTTTGTGAATTGAAAAATGACTTCCATCTACATTACCGTGCATAAAACCGTTTTACCTAAACCAAACTAAAAATTTCAATTCATTTTGCTTAATTTTATTAATTACATATAATACATCCAGTATTATAATTAACGAAATGGTAAATAGGTTTTTTTATATAAAATTTCTTTAGAAAATTTTCTTTCGTATATAAAAGTCTAAAATGTTGCTTACAATACTGGTAGAAACAAATATAAAAGGTGATAAAGCAAATAAATTTCACAAGGAAACTATCAAAATAATAATACTACGTTGTCAATATTATATTAGATTAATAACTAAATACCAATGTACTATATAATACTCCGTCCTGTGCTTAATAGGACAATAAATGAATTCCCGTTTCTTACCGAATCAGCAATTCTTTCGCTTTCGCGACATTTAGGTTGCAAAACTAGCTCAGAAAAATAATTTCGGAAAGTGGCTTGGGGGGGAGGGAGTCCCTGTTAATAAATCGTAATAGAACGCCACAATATTGTTATCATGAAAGAAGCCCCTATGCCAATATTGCAATATTGAAGCAAAGATAGTTAAAAAAAGGTACATTTGTTATTCAGTTAACTATTAACCATAAAGAAAAAGGGAAGTCCCTTTTGCAATAAGAAAAAAGATGGTAAGCTACATTTTAAAGAATAATGAAGTTCTGCTCGCAACTGAATTAATAAATACTTTAAATAATGAACGTAATGAATAAGAAGAAGATTGGCTGTGGTTAAAAAAAGCAAACGATTAAGTGAATTTAAAAAACTATAATTAGCGGAAGGTAAACTAATTAATTGTTAACGGGCAAAAAATAACAATTATTGCTAACAGTACAGTAAGCCCTTAATAAAGTTAGAGTTGACAAATAAGTAAATGCAATATCCTACTGATAAATACTGAGCTGTCGGATTACGAAGCCCTTAATTAACAAAGTTGGAGCTAATAGATTAATAAAGGTGCTTTTTTAAAACAAAGGCTGTCTATCGAGTCGACAATTGGTTACAACTATTAATTCAACGGATTATATGAATAAATAATTATATAAATACCTTCCATTAACTTTCTTGGTCTTAAATCTTTACTGGTGCTTAAATTACATACACTAGTATCTATCTTAAATGATCCCATAACTAACAGGTACGGTAGCCTATTAACTCAAATATGTGTCTTCCATTAACTTTCTTGGTCTTAAATTTTTACTGGTGCTTAAATTACATACACTAGTATCTATCTTAAATGATCCCATAACTAACAGGTACGGTAGCCTATTAACTCAAATATGTGTCTTGATAATCAAACAACATTATAAATAAATAATAAAATAATAAATAAACTAATATGAAAAAAATAGTAGGACGAATGTCTTTTACATCAGGTTTTAGTACTCCTATAACATTGCTGAATCTGGTCTAATTGCTTCGTTAACCCTTGAGCGTGCAGATGAAGGTCTGTCTTCTTAAGCAGATGGACGTGGGATCTTTACAAACACAATTACCCCATCCGTTGGACAATTAATGAATTATCAAAAAGATGGTGGATAGGGAAAGCACTCTAAAGTTAGTATAGAAAAAAGCACAACGAGAGGAATTAGGCTACTATGAAATACAAAATTTTAAGGTTAAAATCTCTAGTTTGTTTTGAGGGTTAATTAACAGTATTTAAGATCGCCCCTTCAGTTGAATGCCAATATTAATCCATTCTGAATTTTACGACCACGTGCCGGGTCTTTTTTATTAACTTATATAAATATTCACATAAAGTCGATAAAGCAAGCAATCGGCTTACGCTAATTCAATCAGGTTGTAAGAAATGTAATTAAACATTCTAGTAAAATAAGCACAATTACTAGTTCAAAGTTGAACTTGCGAATGGCGTAAGAGAAGACTCTTATTATCTCTCTCAAGGAAATTGATGAAAAGAGATATAACTCGCCATTGGACTTTTAACCCATTGAAGTTATGACGCATCCACACAAAAAATAAACGCTTATTATTACGGCCAAATAATTACAAAACCACCGATAATAACTTCCAATCAAAAATAGGACAATATTCATACGATTCGATTAATTAAATTCTGTCAATTAAAAGAAAATTACAATATCAATGGGATATGGTAATGATTCTTCTACTGACAGATGCGAGAGAGCGTTAAAAGTAACAAAGATGAGTAAAAATGTACTCAATTGAATACATTAAGAAGAGATTAAAATTATGTTTGTAACAACTATTGTGAAACTATTAGCGTAAGAATAAAATATAGTCTATTTACTATTGTATAGGCAACAATTTCCGACACTTCAACGGAAACTGGAAGCATTTTTGTTAAGAAGTGAAATAATATTTTTATCGATATATATTTGTATATATACATATATATATATATATATATATATATATATATATATAATATATATATATATATATATATATATATATATATATATAGTTGAACGCTCTGTATATAAGTTGACATTGTCCATATTTTGTAAAAAAGAAAAACTTTTACATTTGTACCCACCAAAATAATTGTAAAGAACGTAGGAACGGTTTTTCTTACTAAGTGAAAACAATTTCCATTTATTTTTTATAAAGGAATAATTTTACTATTGCAAGCTGTCATTGTTAATTGTTTTTTGTTTTACGTCATATAGTAGCTCCAAGAAATATAAATTGCTAAATTATAATTCTAGCAAGATTTCAAAAATTTTTGAATGAAAATACCATACATACATATAAAAGAAGAGTAAACATTTTAGGATTACAGTATTATTATATTGTAAGTAACATTGGAATGTGTATTAGAATATGGACGGAAATCAAGATAGTACAGTTTGTATAATAAGAAACGGAAATTACACAAATCCGAAGCATCGTCAGACGATGGATAAGCTGTGAAAATGAAATGCCAAGTGAAAATGTTTGGGCTCGTATGAAGCAAAAACTTCGCGGGAAACGTGTATGTATAATATATAACTTCCCAATTAGGAGCCGCTGTGAGGCAATTCGTGGAAATAATACATTATACGAAAGAATTTTATTTATTAAAATATAATAGGAAAATTAACAAATATTCTTAAAAAAGAATATATTTATATATGTAAATATATGTGTCTCACAAACTACTACTACAAACCTTGTACAAACATGTGAGTGGCTTTAAGGTTGTAATTTAAAAAGTGTATTGTTTTGCTTTCTTTGCTTGCTTTTTGGTGGTCATTGCACAATATCGAATATAAATTGTTAACATGTATCAATGTAGTATTTCTAGCGCTATTAAATATTTTATAAAGTCCGGCGAGTACTGTGGATGTGGCAACACATCCCGTTCAAGATCCAACAATTTTTGATAGCTGACCAGACTTGTTTGTGGTCTTGTCGTAATGAAATACCATTACGTTCAACAAGCTCATGACATTTTTGGATTATAGATTCGTTTAAACTGTTCAATTGCCGACTGTACACACTTGAATTAATTGCTTCGTTCCTTGGTAAAAACGAGAAACACGACACGTCACCGAACTTGTAGCATAACTTTCCTCTGATAAATGTCTACTTTTGATGCATTTGAGGCAAAACTTTAGTTTGGAATCAAGACAAAAGACCATTTTTGTACACATTGTTGTAAGCAATCAATTTTTCATCACCAGTTATCAGTCGCTTCAAGAAAGGATCGTTTTCCTCGCGTATAATAAACATATCTCAGATGTTTATACGCGCCGTCAAGTGAACTTTTTTAAATTCATGAATCTAAATATCGGACATGCTGTCGTATTCTAACTTTTTCATATAGTCGTGAATGCTGGAATAATGGATGTTCAACGTTTCTGCAATATCTAGTGACGTGGATCATGGGTTTGACTCAACAATGACTTTATTTTGTCGCCATAAACCTCAATTGGCTGCCTTAACTAAGGAGGGTCATTAAGATTAGAATTGTATAGCGCTGTTACCGTTAATTTTAGGCAACTTTTCACACATTTTTTTTCTTTGCGGATGTAGTAGAGTAAAAAATTACGAAATTGCACATTTTAGTTTTTCAGAACTATCATAAATTAGAACTTTCAGTTGCGAAAATAAATATCTGTTGCAAAAATACGTCATAATTTTTCTATTTAGAAAATTTAATTAATTCTTTTTATAATTGTGAAGATGAAATTTTCTTAAATAATTAGATTCCGTGTTACTATTTCTTTCATTATCTAAGATCAATAGATTATTAGTGCATAGATACTAACTAATATATACTTTATAATGTTTTAAATTGCCGCATCACTAAAAGAAAACAACTAATTATTTTTCACCAACATGAAGTGACGAACAGAAACTAATCTTTTGCCCGTTTATTTCATTTTAATTTAATTTATAGATATTACTACAATAATAATATATGTATTTGTATATATATATATATATATATATATATATATATATATATATATAGTATATATATAACCAGTACGTTTAAAGTGGGTTAGGCTTTTACATAATTTCTAATATATGAAAGATCTATAAAATGTTGGAATTCCATTATACATTTAAATAGATGACAATATATAATAAATGTATAATTTAAATTGGAAAATATCCTAGACTTGTAACTGTACATATGTGTTATACATACATATATGTTTCCAATGAAGACCTTGAAAACGGAAAACCAAAATTTATAACTTTTTGAATATATACCTGATCTTGGGTAAATGTTCTAACCTATAATTCAATATATAATCCCTCTAAAGTAGGGTATCATTGATGCGAGCATATAATTTTCAAAGATGTCTAATTATACGTTTACTTCAGTCTGTTTTTGGTATTAATTACACATAACATCATAAAATTGAAAAACAGCGTGCCCTGATAACTTAAAGAGAAAATTAATTAGCAAGTTATCTACATATGTGCACGCAAAACATGGTATATACGAGAAAAGGATTTGGCTGGTTAAAACCATCAGACACAAATTGAATAACAGATAGATTTGTCTAATTTCATTATTATTCATAAATGTAACTATTAAAGCAAATGAAACTGTTTAATTTACTTTTGCGGAATTTTTGTTATCTAACATTCTTACACTATTATTGTATATTATGTACATACGTAAGATACAGGAGATGAGAAGACATTTGCAGACATGCTAATCACATGAATGGCAAAATGTCATTTAATAAAAATAATATGAAAAGAAAAATCATTATTATAATATTAGCGCATTATAATATGAATTAAATTTTATTAATTAAAACTTGTAAATTCTGCAACATGAATTAAAAATTACTTAAAAAACAGTACCCTATCTATTATATTATATTGCTAATTTAACACAAAAAAAATATACCACCACCTTACTTGTTACTATCCATAACAAGTTTCAACTCTTCCTAGTTATTATCAAACGGTTGCCAACAGAGTTAGTGTTTTGTCTTTTGTGTTAAAAAATAGATTACCACAAAGTAACGGTCAACAGTATCATGATATTGATAATTGTTAATTCAATTTTGAATATGTTTTCATTAGTCTTTATATTACTTCGTTAAAACGAAGTAATTATATAGGTAAATAAAAAAAAACTTTTTGATATTAACAATTTATTAATTTAATAACATACAAGCATTGCTCATCCACTTTAGGCAATTCTCCACTAAAAAGTAATACGTAGTATTATTTATTAACAAAATTTTACTTGTTACAAAAAATATTGTATCAGCTACATACGTCTGCAAAAACTGTTTCTAGCATTGCAAATAAAGCTGGAGCGAACATAGTAAGCAAGTGCTTAAATCAGCGTTAATGTTGAAAAAATTGCTTCTGCTGACTTTCTACAGTATTTTTGTGACGAGTAAAATTTTATTCATAAATAATAGATTTATATGCTTAAATAGTTATTTAAAATAACCTTTTTCGCAGTTTAGTGGTGATGAATTTCATATAAATTTTAAATTTGAACGCATTAATATAAAGAGAATTTTAAGTATTATTTTTATTTTTGGCACATATTTAAGAATGCCTCAGTTATTTCTAAAACTAGAGCTTTGACAAGAACGTGTTGATGCAATGAAAATAACGAAAATGTAATATTTAAATAGACTAACGATTTATTAGAAGTCTTCTATTATTACTAGTAGGACATAACGACAATAAATATGATCTATTGGTATTGGTCAAAAGGTATTTAATATAACTTTTATTTATATTTTTTATGAATTGTAATAATTATAGCGTAGCTACTAAAGTTCTATTTTTATTAAACAAAAATATGGATGTTTTAGTCCTGGATATGTAATGTAACCTTACTCCTATTTCAAAGTTAGAATACTTCATTTCTGGATTTTGTGACATGAAGACTTGAGACAGAGTTCTTCAATATTTGATTATTTTTCTCTTGTAAACTCCCTTGTCTTCATAATTTCTGTTTTTAAGACAACGTGAAGATTTAAAACGATATTTATAGTTAACGAACTTTAATCTACGACTTAATTTTATTTAGGTGCTTCTAAAATTTGCCGAAATTACATGACTTTGTTGTAATCACAACTGTTTATATTTTATTTGTCATATTTTTGTTTTCTGTCGTATGATAATTATCGTGGATCTCTGATATATAATAAATATTAACATTATTTAACAAGTTTCTTCATTGTTGCATGGAATGTATTGTATGAATTTGTCGACATCCAAAATTGACCATTTTAGAGAGTGAGATGGTATCATACTTTAATTCAAGCAGTGTTTCCTTGTTTCAGGTTAAAGTGTGGTTTCAAAACCGGCGGACAAAACATAAACGAATGCAACAAGAAGAAGAGGCGAAGTCCAGTCAGAGTGGAAACAAATCAAGTTCACATACATCACAAAATAACACGCATCACGTCAGTAAGTGGAAAGAAGAGGCTGGCGAAGATAATCAGTATGATGGTTATATCGATATGGAGATGGACGATGAATGTATTAGTGATGTAGAGAGTGAAACGTAAACGTGATTAAAAAAAAAGAACATGTACATATACATTACAGCAATTGCAATAATTGTGAACTTGTTTTATGAAAGGAGTCAAGACACCGTGTACATAAAGAAAAAGTTAGTGCAAATATGGGAAGATAGTATGTAGAGATTTGTTATATTCCTAATTATTCTCCAGTAATAAGAAATAAAAAGTGGGTAATGTTCTTACATTAAAAATTATGAATAATTACTATCTAGTATCAATATTTTACACCATTAGTGCGATTAGTAAGATCATTTGATAATCATATGTTTTAACTATAAAAAGTAACACATATGTACGTGTGTATGCACAGTGTTATAACGATAATTACTACATTGAAACAAACAAGGCAACGTAAAATGCATAGTAAGCTACACATGTACAGTTGCCATTATTAAATTGCCTATCGATCATGTTAAATTCTGGGTTAATATTATTGCACATATATTACTTCTAATGCATGTAGATAAAAATAGGTATCTCATTCATTTGATATTCAACACTGCAATGTCTGTACACACTTTACAATAATTTTTACTTAGGTATGATTTCCAAAATGATGATATCTTATTAATAATGCAATTTAGCGCTGTTGTAAACATAGCTATTGAAATAACCTGTGTGATGTTATAGTTGTATAGATTATAAAGCTGTTAAAATGAAATAGAAATGAAAAGTCACCGTTCTAAGCAGTCTGATAATACTTGATAAAAATTATCTAAAATAATTTAGAAGAAAAAGTGGACTGCACGTGTTATAAATTTGTAGTATGTTGTATACGCACATAAGAGTTCAATAACATACATCTAGAAAACATAATATTTTTATGTTTATCAAAATAGTTTTAATTTTGTATACAATTTCCTAAATAATTAAAACATTTTGTTCGATAACGTTCTAGAGTATTAAAATTTTCGGGCTGGATTTTTAAGACCAAGTACTTCACGATAAAACAGAAAACATACAATATTTTAATACACTTCTAAATGTATTATCAAATTATAGATATAATCTAACTTTTATACATAATTTTGATAGATTAAAAATGAAAGTACTGTAACATACTTAACGGGGTTTCCTCATTTAATAATAAACCAATCGTGAATAAAACATATTATCATTGACTTAGTTTTGATTCTACTGTTACCACGTTATTATCAGGATTAGTACTCCATAGAATAAGAGAAGAAAAAGAAGAAATTTGTCAAATATACTGAAAAGAAGCCATCACTAAAAGAAGCTTAGAATAAAAATATCTGTATATAATACCGCAATTACTATGAAAACTAATATAGTTGTTATGAAATCTATCACTGTTGGCATTCTTATTTAGACTACAATTTTCTTGAAAGTCGTTAGAACTTTTTTTTAATAATGTAAAGAAAATATCGTTGCAGTTTAATATCTTGACATGTGTTTCCTATATTTAGTTTCTTCCAAGAAGAAAAATAATTTGCCCAGGCACATCTTTGAACGCATCTGACATTTGCATGGAAAATAGATGTCACTAATTGCTTTTTCAGTGACACATTTTCTAACCAAGAAAAATGCCATATAGTAACTATGGATGGAAAACAGGATATGTGCATAAAAGACATTTAGTATTTCGGGAATTTAAAATTAAGTGCTTTTATGAATAGATTATTTGTAAATTATACGATGACGATGTTTATGCGTATCAAAATTTATTACAAGACCTAGATTAAACCTTCTTGCAAACTCTTCACATAATTCATCTTGCTATAATTTGGTTTATCATATAAATAAAGCAGATTTTTTTCAGACGTAAAAAACATGCATATGCTTTTTATGTTGACGATATGTTCCAGATGATTTGCTTTTAAACAGTTGAGGAAACTATGTTTATAAAAGGACGGAGTACCAGCACCTTCTGATTTCTATAGACGATGATCAATAGGGAGAAACTAATTGACACTATTCAAATAATATTACTTCTTTTCTTTGATTTAGTTCATGACAAGACGACTGTTCAACAACTGCCTTGCATGCTTTATTTTTGTAAACTACATTGAAAAAACTAGAACGGACCGCAACCTACTGTAAAATTTATATAGTCGTTTCTAAATATAAAAAATAATTATTTTAATCTTTAGTATAATTTTTTATTGACGACTTGGCTTGCTGTAATTGTTATAAAAATAATTCAATTTCTTTTCAGTGTAAAGAAGTACATTTTAGACGCCAGACCTATCAAATTAAATATTAATATTTATGAATGCATACAAAACGTTTCCCGTGATATATTTTACAATGTTGTTATAAAAAGAGCACCACGAAAATGGACATTTATAAAATCATCTGATTTTTAAACGGACAATTATGAGTGATTATTGTTACTTTTTAATTGTTAATAATTTAATAGCATTTTGTCAAAATGTGGCCATGGTAGGGTGAGCAACTTGCATTTGCTGTTTGCTTATTACAATTGCAATTATGCGAGGAATATTTCACAATTATTTTAATATTAATCGGAATATTGCGGTAACATTAGCCGATAGAAAAGTATGGGTTAAAAAATAAAGATTACGAGTTCCGCTATTAAAAAGAAATCCCGTAGAAGAGAAATTCTGCTAAAACACTGGAAAACATTTACGCGCCATCTGGTTACACAGGGATTTCATATACTAGCTTGGGTAGAATTTTACATAAGGATTTATATTATCATCCCCAAAAAATTTTCAAATTGCACAACACCTAAAAAGGGTGATTTGGTAAGTTATTTAAATTTTTGGATGATTTGCTATCGCATGAAAATTTGATTGACAATCTGAACAGGCGATAAAGCTCATTTTCGTCATTTTTCAATATGATTTTTCTGGAATAAATAAATATTGTGATTTTGTTTTGATTAACTACTGACAACGTAAAGAACCTTGGTTATTATTGAGAGAAAATTAATTATAAGCCACTTATGAATTGCCTTTACATTAGTATTCTCTTCACAATGATCGGAAATAAAAGAAAAACATCATCGATTTTTGTAATAAACTTGGCGTAGATTTGAATACTTTCTACAAATTCCAAGTATAACGATATTTGTCAAACGTATGAGAGACTACTGGTTTTTTATTGTTTTCCGATAAATGGAAGATCCACAAATCAAATTCGTGAAACGTCAGATATCTATTATTTAAATTAACGTACAACGTTGATATAAGTAACATTATACACATATGTTTTTTATACTTTTAAAACCTTTTACCAAATTATTTATATTTTAATAAATCTTTTTAAATCATCTATTCTGTCCAAACAAATATTAGAAATAGCTAATTCTGACATTTGCGGCTATACACTTTTTATAAGCATTTTTAGATGTTTCATCAATTGAGCCCGAAATGTCATTCTTAGGACTAGATATATAATACTGTATCAATATTGTTTTATCATTTATAATAGCCGGAGGCATCAGGATCGAATCTGATGGCTTGCTGTTTTTTCGGAGTTTCTCTTCTCAATCAAGTGAAAGCTGGCAATCATGAATATTAACTGCCGCACCTAGAATGCAGATGTAATGATGCGTATGCCCATGTATTGGCGTTAAGCTGTTGGCGGGAAAGAAAATTTTAAGAGTGAATAATATATTGACTCTACTAAATAATCTAAGCAATCATCAAATCTTCTGTTGCTTAGAGCTGCGAAGTCTGGAAAATGAAGAAAAGGTAGAAACAAACTGGAAGTATGAGAGTGAATAATCTTAAAAAACCTCTTTCACTGAAAGCACAAAAAATTAGATGGCTGAATATGCAACCAGGATATCTGAAACATTTCATTTAGAGATAATTGTGGCGAGAAAAGAGTAGGACCTCTCTCCTCTTAGTTTAAAATATTTATAAAAATCACCACCATATTATTGGATAGATTCTTCGGGTAAGTAAATATCCGATATAAAGTATCAGTTATATAAATATTGTCTATAGTGGTGCTTTCCAGAAGCACACTGTTAGTTATGTTGAACCACGTTTTCAGAATGCGGTTTGTAAATAACATCATTAAGTATTTCTGTGTTATACACAGTTAATAACTGATAATTTTGTAATAATAATAATAGCGTAACAAAAACAATAAAAATGTCATAAAAATAGTAATAGTCTAAGGAAACACAAAACAAAAAAATGCGATTAAATAATTACTAATACCAAAAAGTTTAGTCAAAATTTAATGTTTTCCAGTTTCTAGAAATACAAACTTGAAAAATGACATGAACAACAAGAATCATTAATAAGTGCGAAAACAAAAATAAAACAAATGGATGGAAATAAATGGAATAAATCAGTTATTTAAAATTTTTTCCATAATTAATTTATCTCAATATCAGAAATTAAAATTTTAAAATCCAAAAGAACGAACAATTTTTTATAAACACTGAAAGTGTTTGCAGCAAAATTAAGTTTAATTTTCGCCAGTATTCAATATGTTAAAATCTTGTCAATATAGCCAAAATTTTAAGCTAAATTGTGCGATTTTGTACCGCAAGCAAATTAATGAAATCAGCAATACTAGAACTTATGTAAAAAAAGGGGTAGAATTTATTTTTCTTTCCGTTAGTCGTCTGTAGTAAAATACACGTTTCGTCTTTAAGTGTATGTGCTGTTTTTAGTTTTGAACCCTATATATATATTTTTGTAAGATTTGATTTCTTAGAGTTTGTCTTGAACTGTCAAATAGTATTTTCAATATTTTATTTTCCCATTTTTTCTATGCGAGAGCGTATTCTGAATGTAATTGAAACATAAATGTATAGTACCTCATAACCTATAAACAGTTTCACAACAAATATGAATATACAAATCACTTGATCTTATATTTTGCACTTTAGCAATTTTTGTTTACACTTAGTGTAAAAATTATGTTCTATTGTAAACCTTCCATTAATACCTATGCTTTATTAGATTATTTATTATCCTCTAAAACATAAAGTAATTTTAAACCAATTTTAATGCAATAATTTTTAAATATTGTAATTCTTTTTGTAATAATATTATTCACTTTCTATTGACTCATTTCATTTTCTTACTATTGTAATATTTCATAAAAATGAACAATTAATCTGTGCCAATTGAATTTTGTGCCAAACTTTATATTGTTGCTCCAGTGCCAATTTCGAATTACGGTTTCTTCGTTTTTTGTGTACTTAAAATATTTTTATATTTTGTTAATGTTTTCTTTTCAACAAAAGAATTCCAGTGTGTACATATGTATGGTTAACTAAATAATTTATTTTTCTGTATTAAAAAGAATCGGAAATTATATTTATTTTTTGTACATAATATAAATACTTAAGCGTGGAGGAAGTATTATATGTCAAGATACTACTACTATAGACAAACATGACAGACCATAAATTCATCCTGTATATTTAATCATCTCTTACTATTGAATTTCCACGTACGAAACGTAAACTAATGCATTACATAAAGTAAGAGCGGAAAATACTGGATGAGTTTTTAAAGTCGTGTTAATAAGCTTCATGTGTAACATAGTCGTGATTTTCTTATTTAAGAATTTTTACCTCTGTATAAATACATAATACGTATTTGTAAAGATGATACTTTCGATTCATAACATGATATTTATATCGACTGTCAAAGAATTATTAAAAATCCGATCGACGGTGATGTAGAAAAAATACCTATGTTGAGTATAATGTACTTAAAGTGTAAAAAACATTAAAGAAAAATTTTATGATAACATGTTGTTTTATTTCTGTGGTACCTTAAACAAGAAATCTGAATCTATTTCATTTATATATCCATATAATTACAATGTAATAAAATTATTTATCAGTAGTATGGACGTGCAGAAATATAGTTTTGTATTGGAACGTGTTGCGCTGGATTCGCAGCAGGATTCTTACTCAGTGAATGCATAAATCAAACACAAGAATAGATATAATAATATAACATATATTTACTAAAATATTCAAATACAGCAGATAAAATGAACAGTACTCTATAATACCATAGTTAGTTAGAAAATTAAATTCAAAACTATTTATTCAATATGCCAAATTTGTAAACTTACTGTATAAATACTAAATTATTAATATAAGAAGAAAACACTAGTGAGATTATTTATACAAAATATTCAAGCATCTATTTGTAGGAATAGGCATACCTTAGTTGTTAGGAGGATCGTCTTCAGAGACCAAATGATAAATTCAAAATAAAATAACACGATTGCAGCTTCCTTCCCACGAATCTCTGACTGTACTGTTTGAGAGTTTCGAACTCAACGATATATAAAATAGACGAAGAATGGTGGAATAGTGGAAGAATGTTCGAGAATAATTGGCGACACGTGTTCCTACGTTTATCATGATATAGCACGACGCAAAAAAACTGTGGCGCAAAGCGATGAGGATTACTTTCTTACGGTTTCAGAAATACGTAGACACTATTGGCTTGAAAATGAAATTAAAAACTAAATGAAATGTTTTATGTTTTGACAAGAATACATGAAAATAAACTAATGCGAAACACGATAAAGCGGGAATTGAAATAAAACATTATAACAAAGATATGCGAATATATGTGAATAAACGAAACAAACATACTATACAGAGTTTTGGGAAACGATGAAATAAAATATACAGAGTAAAATTTAACTGTAACAGGTGAAACAATTCTCGTATACGTTTTTAAAATTTTCACGTTGTAAAAAACCAACCCAATTAGGGTTGGTTGAATCTCCAACATTGAAGAGCAGTTACCGTTATAATAAAAAAACAATTTGAGCAAATTGACTTTCTGTGTAAGGGTAAAAGTTGGAATCGACCGCGTGCATCGAAAAAGAACGTATATATATATATATATATATATATATATATATATATATATATATATATTCGAGTAAGTTTTGAATGTGAACCAATGCAATTAAATGTATAGAATTTTGTCACCGTGTGCTCCCGAAACAAGAAAGATGAATTATTTCTGCCTCGTGTTTTTTTAGTGATGAAGCGATATTCTACCTAAATGAGATAGTTGTTCGCATATGAGGGTCATAATAGTGTACGTGTAACACTAGAGCATAACAGGGACAGCCTGAAAGTTAATATGTTCTGTGCGATATCCCTAACAAAAGTTTATGGACTTTTATTTTTTCATGAATAGAAGATTACTGGAGTAACGCATCCTAGAATGCCGCAAAACAGGCTTGTTCCTTAAATGAATAAAGATTCAGAAAATTACATTTTCCTACCACCTAGATGTTATCCGTACAGACAAATGAGACACATTGAACATTCACAAATTTTAATGTATGCATAATCAAACTTAATTTACACAATATAAATACAACACATAATTCAGAAAATACAACTTATTGAAATCTATTTGAATCATCCTGTACTTTGTTGGGAGATAACGTACACTATATCTGTAGATTTTACTTTACCAGTTCTATTAAAATTAAGAAAACATACACTATGTATATCCATAGGTACATACTAGAACTACATACGTAGAACCAGAAACCAGCTTGCATTAAAAAATTACTAAAACTTTTCATTGAAAATTGTGCTAATATGAATAATTTTTCCCTTTGAGTAGTAATAATTAAAATTACAAAAGGAGGTTTCGCAATAGAGATTTTTATCATATGAAGAAACAGCACAAAGTCACGTAAAGCAAGATCTGAACTGTAGCTTGGTTATTGCTAAATAATAAGTACAAACGTTGTGCAGTAGGTTTTATTCGTGCATGGTATATAAAACCCGGTGACTGCCTTTGTGTTCCCAGCACTACGTGCTTTGCAACGTCTCTCACGTTTTTATTTTCTAAATGAATCAATATTTTCTTGCAGATACAAGTGTTCAAAGAATCAGACTTTGTGAACTTTAGTAAGATTTAGTGAACACGCGATAGTAGTAGGTTTTGCCACCTGTGAAGATCCTTTCATCATACCGAGATGTAATATTTCAAAATTTCTCTAACATGACGCAGCACCATGAAACGCGTTATACCATCTACTAAATATCTTCTCTACACGCGTTATGCTTTGTACTGAACGTCTTTTCTAGAACTCTTTATATCACCTGAGTACGGTTGTATGATATGGACATCATCTGGTAGCATAGGAGTAATTTCTTTCAAACATTGATCAATATTTAGTTCACGGACAAAGTTGTAATGTTAAATTACTCGGTCCTCCGTTTATAACGAAGATAACATAATGAATTGTTATAACTCGACAATAACACAGAAACTGAGTCATCAGCTATAGTGTAAGCTCGTACAGGTCGCAACTTATAGTGAACTTGTCACAGCAACAATTAATTTTCTATGAACTGTTCATATCAAGACAAAGAAAAAACAACATAATGCTATAAATGAACAACAGTCATTTACTTAAAGATATTCTTTAGTTAAGCAAGTAATTTCAATAAGCAAATAATGCAGGTATGTAGAAATAATTCATTTATATATTGTATATATTCTGCCCACAGCTTAAGGATATATGAAGCAATTTCAAGCTAAAAATGCCTAATGAACGTATGCTCAAAAGTATCGTTAGTAAGCTACAGGCATTAATATAGGTATTATGTACCGCTGCAAAAAAAATCTGAGTGTAAATAAGTTAAGTCACTTTATTGAATAAGTTTATAAATGTCCATTCAGTTATTGTATACATAGCCTAGCTCTTCTTAGAATCCAAGTCTGTCTCAGGATCAGCACGAATAGTTTTTACGGCTTCCATAATTTTAGTAATAAGTTGTTTTTGTTTTCAAATTTTTCAGCCTTTCCCATAAAAAATAATCTTGGTGATTTATGTCTAGTAACTTTGGTGGACAAGCAACTGTTGAACCTCTCCCAATCCACGAGTTTGTAAAATATTAATTAAGAAAATCTGTTACTTGTTTACCAAAGTGCGGAGGTACGAATTCGTGCTATATTCACATACATCGTCTTACATCAAGAGGAACGTCATCACGTTCTTCAATTATAAACGGACCAATGGGATTCTCAAGTCTACAGTGGATTTTCAAGTGTTCAATAATGTGTATTACTAAATGAAAACGTTAGTTAACTCTGAGATTTATATTCTAAATAAGTATTAATTTGCCAACACTATTTACTAATACACCTATTAAAGTTTTCTGATAACAGAATAATTTAGTAATAGATAATGAATGATACCTTTAATAAGCAACAGTATTAAAATCAAGCACAGAAATGAATGTTGTTTGAGAGATACTTACCTATGTACATATTATTGAAAAACGTAACTCATAATCGTAATATTCTGTAAATGATTTTTGACAAAAGATTTATATGTATACAGGGTATCTGCAAAA